>ML108511.1:25620-50967 GCA_003697995.1 Taxidea taxus jeffersonii | reverse complement strand
TGATGCATCTGATGCATAACCTTTTGTTTACACACATCCTTATAAGATATGTATTGTGGTTTTGTGTTTGTGAGTTTTAAATTTATAAAGATATTTTGCTCTAGAGTTCCCTTTACTTCTTACCTCGTTTGAACATAATATATTCAGAATCTATAAATTTTTCTGGGTCGCATTTAGATTGAGGCAATCCAGCTTCCAAGAGAGCCCCCAATGATTCATACTTCTTGGTAATATGTCCATGTGTGATTGTCTCTTATATGCAGAGTTGGCCCTGTGTGTGACTAATGGGATATAGTAGATAAGGGGAGGTATGAATTCTGAGGCTAGGTCATAAAAGATAATGTAGCTTCTGCCCAAGCTTCTTTATCCCTTGGGACTTGGAGCCCAGACATCATGAGAGAAGGAAATTCCAGCCATAGGGAGAGAGCACATATATACATTTCAGTAAATAGTACCAACCAAGGTCTTAGTCATGAGCCAACATCAAATGTCAAAAATGTGAGTCTGGCTTTAGATAATTCCAGCCTCTGGTCTTTGAGTAGCACTAGCTGAAACCAAGTACGATGAGATGTGCTATACTTATTAAATGTCCTATTTATGAGTGTCAGTCAGTTTGAGAGCTCTGAGAGGTAAGTTCCAAGGAAAATCAGATAGGCAAGAGATTTGTGTGAACAATGCCTGTGAAGGATTAAGGAGGAGGGGGCAAAGAAGAAGGGAAGCGTTTTCTGATGCAAATATGATACCTCTCTGGAGAGAAGAAAGAGAGGAGATATAGGTAAGAAGAGCTTTAGACTATACTGCGTTTCTGAAAAAATCTTGTCAAGGCCAATGGGGTGGGGGAGAGTTTCCTAAGCAAAGGTTGTGCATAGAAGAGTACCTGATTTCAGGCAAAAATAACCAGGCTTTAGTATCCTTGCCATGCTTAGTCATTGGCTATGAGGAACCCTGGGAGACGATCACATTAGCATGAACACCACAGGACACTCAATGGCATGGCAGCTGGAGGCCATCAGTCAGGTATGTTCCACACTAAAGGTTTTCTTCATGGCTGCCAGTCTAGTCCATTCAATGCACAGGTCCACTTCTCCATGCAGCCCCCTCCTAATTTCCCTTAGACTTCACCTCCTGAGAGAACCTTCCTTCTTAAAACATTATCTTTTATTGGCTTTCATGGTACTACACACCACTGATTTTCTGTGGCCCTCCCCAGTCTCCTTGGCTGATTTGTCTTCCCCCTATAACAAATAAGGGATCTCCCCAGGAACTGGCCATAGGTCTTCCTGATGGAAGATGGAGATCAACAGGATGAACTATTGCCCTCATCAGTGCAGTTGCTTTCAGGATCACAATTGGTATTCATTATGTCCATTCTCCAGTATCCACTATATCTATTCATGTTACCCTCTGCTGTTCTTGATGGTTGCATATACAGAAACAGAGAGAGATTATATGGAATTGTCTCTCATGACTATGGAGGCTGAGAAGGAGACTATGGAGGCTCAGGAAGGCTGCTGTCAGTAAGCTGGAGACCCAGGAAAGCCAATATGTAGTTGTATAATTCCAGTCTGAGTCTGAAGGCATGAGAACCAGTAGAGCTAGTGGTGCCAGTCCAAAAGCTATCAGGCTCAAGACTCAAGAAGAACCATTGTTTCAGTGTTACTCCAAAGACTGGAAAAGACCAATGCCCCAGTTCAAGCAGTACCCTACTGAAGGTGGGTGAGTCCTTTATTATATTCAAATCTTTAATTGATTGGATGAGTACTGCCCACACTTAACTCAGTCTACCTATTCAAATGTTAATCTCATTTAGAAACACCCTCCAAGCATGCCCAGAATAATGTTTGGTCAATTATCTGAGCACCATGTACCCCAGTCAAACTGACACAAAAGTCATCACAGTGACTAATCCAGTGGTGCAACGCAAACCTTGTTTTCTGGAGTGGCTGAGCTCTTCGTTATCATATCATTGTCAGGCCAAGGTTGCTGTACATGTCCATTCACAGTTTTAACTGGAAAACGATAATACTTTGACGTACCAATGTGGATGACCTGGGCTTCACATGTATTGCTCCATGTTAGGGTCACCTGCAAGAGTAATCATTTTCTGTACTCAACATTAAGTTTTGTTTCTTTTTTAATCTCATACCAAGTATATATGGGTCTTCTTTTCTTATCTAATATTGAGCATCAAGTTAAATTAATTATTTGTTGGGAAGTTCTTTGCTATTTGAAATTAATAACTGTCCAGCATTTCAACTATTTACCTCAAAAAATCTTTTTGCAGAACTCTAAGGTTCTGCTTTTTTTTTTTTAAAGCTTATTTATTTATTTTAGAAAGAGAACGAGCATGAGCAGGGGGAGGGTCAGAGGAAGAGGGAGAGAGAGAATGTCAGGCAGACTCCCCACATAGCATGGAGCCCAATTTGGAGCCCAGTGTAGGGCTTCATCCCACTAGCCTGAGATCATGACCTGAGTTGAAATCAAGAGCCAAGTGAGCCACTCAGGTGACCTAGAAGCTCTAAGGTTTTTTGCTTTGCATCAGCTATTTCCTAAAACTTTGGAAAAGAGTGACAAATTGTGAGACAGTGTCTTTCACATTTGTTCTTTGTATGTTGTGAGCATTTTGCCAAAACTCAATTGGTAAGTTTTAAGGATATCTTGATGTTAAAACTATTCCATAAATCTATTAATGGAGTAGTATCACACCAACTACTACATATACTATTGGAGAGGCAAAAAAAGACCTCTTGGATCTTCCCAAACAATAACTACAGGTACTAAAAACACAACAGGGAAAGGAAAAAAAAAAAAAAAGGCTACACAGGTAAGATGTTTCTAATCAATAATGATAGAGGAATGTCTGAGAACATTAT
The DNA here is from genome assembly GCA_003697995.1 of Taxidea taxus jeffersonii. NCBI lineage: Eukaryota > Metazoa > Chordata > Mammalia > Carnivora > Mustelidae > Taxidea > Taxidea taxus. Next base: position 48,094 of record ML108511.1, on the reverse strand, counting down.
CTGTTATCAAAAGAGGTTTGTTTGCTAGATTTTCCTTCTTCATGTATTCTATTAAGAATAATCACAGAGATAACACTTCCTATAATCATTAAATGATTATTTCAAAAAGGAGTCTTCAATGATCCTTTAGGGGCCATGTGGTTTGGGGAATGATAAATTAATAAATGTTTTGCTTAACAGTATATCATAATTTCCACCTAGAAGCAATGCTAGCCTATCTTACCTACCTAAAATAAACCTACATGATGACATTCATCTCTAAAGATACCCAGTTTCATCAGTATTGAAAATGTGCTTTTGGGGCACCTGGGTGGCTCAGTGGGTTAACTCTGCCTTCAGCTCAGGTCATGATTCCAGGGTCCTCAGATCGAGCCCCTCATCAGGCTCTCTGCTCAGCAGGGAGCCTGCTTCCCTTCCTCTCTCTGCCTGCCTCTCTGCCTACTTGTGATCTCTGTCAAATAAATAAATAAAATCTTAAAAAAGAAAGAGAGAAAGAAAGAAAGAAAGAGAAGAAAGAAAGAAAGAAAGAAAGAAAGAAAGAAAGAAAGAAAGAAAGAAAGAAAATGTGCTTTTGCAGAATAACCACATTATCAATAGTTTCCTGCAATTTATTGATGTAATCAATATTGGAATATCAGCCGCAGCTGCTTCACCTATGACCTTCACATTATATAGTCATGCGTAGTTTTAAAATCTCTTGAAACATCCTGAACCTACTTGAACTAAGGTCTTTTGGTGAATCTTTCTCTCTTCCCTCTCCTTTCTTCTAGTCTTTGAAGATGTTCCATGCTTTCTGCTGTTTCAACATGGTTCACACTATGGCATTCCACAAAGACTCAGGTTTTTAATATACAATGCATTGTTATTTCTCTAGTTTTTTTAGTACCAAGAGCACTTTTCATACGTTTTTCCTCTTTTTTTTTTTTTTTAACTTCCTTACATGCAGAAAATCATTGCATGTCTGGTAGACAAAAACAAAGGCACTGCCTGCCTTATGTCATTGAGTTCTTCCCTCTCAATTCAATTAAGCACTTAAAACTTTTCTTCCAATGAACAGATTTTCTGGACTTTAGGCTTGCCTAATTTCTTAAAAGATCTTTTCACTTAATAATGTAAAGAAGACAATAGATAATGCACAATACTTTTAAACAAAGATCCTATTAGAAGAGCTAAGATATGACTAAAACAATCCATGCACTCTCATTCAAACTCTTAATGCAATATAATTGTTTTTACTGGTACATTAGACTATGTTTTCAATAATGATTGGGGGGGGATTTTCCAAGTATTTACAGTGAGTATGTGGTTAAGAGTTGAGATAAATGATAACAAGAGATACATGTGTGCTTGCAACATTATGTGACTCATTGATGACTCACATGCAAAGAAGGCATGTATTTATTTGGACCTCTAAGCAAGTGTGAGTGGGATACAGCTGTCAAGAGGATCTGAATTTCTTGAGAGTGTGGGTAGAACAATACTTTCAAACCCAGAAAGAAAATACTATTTACATTTAAAAATATGAGACTAGTGAGAAAAACAAGATTAATTTCAAAAATAAGAGACTAAAGGTGTGTTCTGTCATAAAAGCAAACAGAAGAAAGATTACATAATGAACTATATCAAGAATTTGAAAAAATATTGTTTTATTTTCATATGAAAACTTGAGACAGCCTTTAGTGAACCTAGATTTATGACTGATTTAATATTCTTCCATGAAACCTTTACATTTTTGATAAATCTTATAAAATAATAACAAATTAGAGTATATTTTATTAGTAAAGAACATTTTCATATAACACATTAGATAATAGCTTCAGAAGACCACCAAGGAGGGAGCAAAACAAATAGTTGTCTTTGGATTCTTGTTAATAAGTATCTTGAAGTCGCAAGTCTATGCTACCTAGTAAGAATGCATCACCACCTTGTGGAAATTCCTTCAAACTACAGACACATGATCCCAAGATCCAGATGGATTCAGCAGACTAGTAGATCAACTGATTTCATTTCCACTTAATTTGACTATTATTTCTATGTAGCTCACAACTCAATCTTAGTCTCTCAATCCAGCTTCCCTCTTCAATGCTAGACCTATTTTTCATTTCCCCACCTGATGCTCTGCAGCCACTTCAAATATCATAACTTCCCAACCAAATTCCTCATAATAGTTCTATTTAAATTGATGGACACTCACCTAGGGTTCAGTCATCCAAGCTAAACATTTTAGGTTTTAGCAAAGTCAATTATAAAAATCTTGCATTAAAATCCACTCCAACCTAAAATTGGTCACCAAATTCTATGTTATAATTCCTTAATGTCTTTCCCACTTATCCTCTTCTTTTTATTTCTATTAACAAAATCCTAGTTTATGCCTTCAAAATTGCATACCTAGCCCATTTTAACAGTTTTATATCTATATCTATGCTTCTAGTGTCTCTTCTTCCCCCATTGTCACTGCTAATACTGCATCTCTTCCCTTGTTAATCAGCTTACTTGATTTAAACTGTCGTGGGCATTATGGCCTCTAATAGTCTTATCAGTGTATTTGTTCCTTGCCTTCTTTCTTTTTTTTTTTTTTCTTAAAGATTTTATTTATTTATTTGTCAGAGAGAGAGAAAGGGAGCGAGCACAGGCAGACAGAGTGGCAGGCAGAGGCAGAGGGAGAAGCAGGCTCCCTGCCGAGCAAGGAGCCCGATGTGGGACTCGATCCCAGGACGCTGGGCCTTGCCTTCTTTCTTAATAGTGTGCTGAATATCTGATGTTCCAACCATACAGTCTACTTACTATGTACCAAATATGCTCTACTTCTTTCTTACCTCTGTTCCTAAGCTCATACTTCCTCTCTTTGGCATGCCCTTACAGCATATATGGATTTTAAAATCCTTGTGAATTTTAACATTTGTTTGAACATTTCTGCAATGAAGTATAGTAAACTTAAAGACCTTCTTTCATGAAAAATAGTTCTCAATCTAAAAGGTTCTCCAGTCTGGGTGTTTAAGGGGTATGCAAGTTGTAAAGGATATTCACTTGACAAGCTAAGTAGCTAAATCCATACTGGTAATGAGTGGCATTTTAAAAAGTTGACATATGAAGGAAGAGAGTGTCTCCTCATATATCTTAATTTTGATTCACCTAGTTTGCTATATAAGCTTTTGTTCTGTGTAAATACTTAACAACTGTTTAATAGAGTTTAATAAGCATTTTGACCTTTAGTTGATATCTAAAATCTCCTTACTAACTTTGCATTTTAAGCAAATGAGTTTTATGTTTCTTTCAAAAGAATCATGCATTTAACTTCAGCATTTCAATAGATGATTTCTGTGTACTGGGCAAAACAATGTAGGGTGAGTTGATGAGAGAGAAATTGTCATAGGGTGCCAGGTCGGGTGATGACTAGGGCTAGGCACATGTTTAGAATCAGATCAGATCACAGTGGCAACAGGGGTTTTCCAGGAGATTTGGCAGGATTGTAAGGAGGCAAAAGAGATCACCTTTAAGCAGTATGTTCTAGAAACAAATCAGATAAGCCATATTCAAAAGAAGATTAAACAGAGGAGGCAGTCTTTGGTCAATTTTTAAGCAGCACCTGGGAGAGCTCCCTACATATGTAGTCTCCACTTGCAAGAGACTGATGATGTATTCTTTGACCACTGGCAGCTAGGGAATTTTCAGATGGACCTGATTCCCAAAGATAGTCTATCTGACAGCATCGATCTCCAGCCTGTTTAGTCATATCTCATTCATCAGTGGAGGAGGCTTCATTCTCATAAACCTAAAAATTATTGGGATATTAACCCAGGTTGATTTGAGCTTGAGTTAGAAGATTAATTTTGGTGGAAAGAAGATTCTCCTAAAGTCTCAAGTTCTTTGTAGTCAAAGGTTTTGTTTGTTTGCTTTTCTCTATTTTATAATCATCCTGGAGAAATGAGCTGAAAAGAGTCACCTTGCCTCTGAAAAGAAAACCCCCTTCCCAGGACAGCCCATAGCCAGTGACTAGTTGACTCAGTGTTATAAAGGCAAAGCTCTCTTTTTTCAACTCAGAGAAGCTCTGAAGAGCCATTTAATTTTAAGCCCTTCATGGTATCAGCTGAGGCCTCATTGGGACTGTAGCCCAGTGAACTTCTTTTTTAGCCCAGTCCTGCTTCATTTTCTTCTCCAAGTGTTGATCTTGAGAATATCCACCATGGTAAAGACACTAAACAACAAGATGGAACAATTCAGCTAGTTGCCCTCAGTCTAAATCCATCTTTAACCATCACAGTGCTGATACAATGGACATATAAATATAGTAGCCATAGTGGCAGAGATGGCAGCTAAGCATGAGCTAAAGACCATGGGTTCTCACTCATCAAAGCTGACACCAACTATTGTTGTAGCAGAATTCCAACCTGCTAATAACAGAGGCCAACACTCAGCACCTAATATGGCACTGTCCCTTGAAGAAACAAATCAGTTGTTTGGTGGCAAGTCTATTACATTTGATCCTTTCTACCATGGTAAGGGGCACTGATATATTTTTTTGGTGACTGACATGTATTCTAAGTGTGAGTGTGATTTTATTGTCCATAGAGGTTTAACTAAAACCATCATTCAAGGGCTTACAGGATGTTTGATACACTAACACTTCATCACCTATAACTTTGCATCAGACATATAGTTCCACTTCACTTCATAGGAGGTATGATAGTGAGCACATGACCGTGAAGTCCACTGGTCCTGTCACATATTACACACACAGTGGCTTATAGCCTCATAGACCATGTAATGACCTATCCAAAGCAGAGTTAAGGTCCCAGCTTAGAGATGTTACCATGGAAAAATGATGGTATTATCCTCCAGGACACTCTATACCCAGAAAATAAATGACTATTATAGAATCCAACAATCCCCTAGAATACATAGGTCTGAGAACCAAGTGATAAAGTGCCAGTACTTACCATGTGCTTACCATGATTCTCAGTGACCCACTTAGAGAACTTGTACTTCCCAAATGTGTAACTCTGTCACCAAGTAATACAGAAAGAGTCCCATTAAACTGTAAACTACAGCTGTTGCCTAAATGCTGAAGCCTTTGTTACATTTGCATCAACTTGCCCAGCTTTTGACTCTTCCCAACTCTGCTTCCATCCCTTTTCAAAGAATGAACTTCTTAAATACTAATCTTCCATTTTGAAGTTCGCTTCTGAGGGTACTCCATCGATGACAACTACTAAGAGTAAGTGGACCTGATATTTTTGTGGATGATATAAACACCTATTAATGACTACAAAAGATAACCCTCATGGTCTGTAAAAGAAATTCTGATTGTATTATAAGTATTTAGTTATGTCATCAATGTGTTCAACTGATTAAAAAGGGTAAGCCCTCTGGACTGATTCTCATTTTTACCCAATAGGAATGCAGATATATTCACTTCAACCTTAGCTATTGGGAAAATATCTTAATATGAAGAGAACTGAAGTTGCAAAGCCTTAATGTCTATCATAGATAAAGATTATATCACATATATAATTTAATTTTAATAAATGTACCCCAGGTTTTAGTTTCAGGAAGCTTATTTCTCAAGTAGGGCAAGCTTGCCATTATCTGTCTGATCAGGAAAAGGAGAGTGTTGATTAATCATATTCCCCTTAATAGAGATTCCAAATGTACTATGTTTGAATCAGCAATTTTCAAATAATTCAAACATATCAATATACATTTAATATCTAGTTGACTATGAAAATAATCCAATACCTTTCTTTAATGAGTCGAAAGTCATTTTAGGGTCCTATTACATTACAGGTTTATCAATATAGACATTGTAAATTAGACTCACAGGAACAACTACTAAGAAATCTATTGTTGGACTGCAGAATGATTATTACACCATCACAACACATTTTGAACTACATATTCTAAGTACAAAGACCATCAGAGACCATCATGCTATCCTTTAACTGTATCCCACAATTGTAAAAAAAAAAAAAAAAAAAAAAATAATGTGCTTGTTAAGCTTTCAAGTTATAAACTACTTGGTCAGTATGTACGACTTAAGAATAACTAAGGGGAAAAGTGGGCAGTACAAGTAAACAAATGAAAAAACATGATAGGTCGGTGTTGAGTATGATGTGTACCTATCCCTTCTGCTCCATGAAAATCGTTGTCAATGAGAAGCTCCTTCATTAGCATCTTTGCTCACAAAAGAAGACAATTTTGTTCTGATATATTTCCTCTGAACAACTACAACTCACTTTATGAATACATCTGACATGCACTCAGTATCATTGCAGCACTCACCCTACCTTGTTGTCAAGGAAACAGACATCACCATCACTTAGGAAGTAGTGAAAAGAAATCTGTAAAAGAACAGAAATGTATTATACATTGCAGGGTAAGAGTTCCTTTCTCTGAAAGAGAATTTGGTAAGTTTCCCATTTTAATGAATTGAACCCAAACTCACTGCAAAGCATAAAATCTGAGTATGATAGATAAGATGCTATAAACAATGCTCACTGATGGCAGAATAACAACACGGGTGAATTGGCTTTATATTTACAGATAGTATGTAGAGTATACTCATTATACCCAACATAAAGTATGCCATGTCCACATCTGAAAATTATTAAACTAGTTTAATTTAGTGATTTAGTTACTTTCAAAAAATAACAGCTACAAAACAGTATATAAGCAGTTGACTAAATGCAAATAATTCATTTCAAGTTGTAAATGCATTTGCTTGGGTAAAGTCAACGTACTGAAATGATTAAGAACTTATCTTCTAATTCAGATTTCCTTGTAATTAAACTTCAGTTTATTTCAAAAGGAAGAGAAAAGGATGGCACTTTCAGAGGGTTTTAAATGATAATAATAAAGGTATTATTTAGAGAGGGGTGGGAAAGTAGAAGGAAACAATAAGAGATGGTGAAGAACCCCAGGACCAGAAAAAATGAAAGCCATTACTACCCCCCAAGAACTCAAAGAATGGTATTCTCAGAATTTGATGAGAGTGGAAAGAACCCCAGTAGAAGCTACAGCTACAAAGGGAAGCAGACTCTCTATGCAACAGGGCAGGAAGGGAGACGGAAAGACTGTACAGTAATGAAAAGTAACACCATTTCTCTCTTCTTTCACCACCAAGCTTGCTGAGCTCTCCCTTTAGTTTAGGCCAATCAGAAGCCAGGGAAAAAGAGAGCCTGGATGATGCAGTGAGAATAGTTCAGCTTCCCAGAGCAAAACAGAGTAGAAAATTGATCTAGGGAAGCAAATGGAGAATGATATCCAACATATCCCCTTATTAGTTATATTATCCAAGACATATTACTTAATCTGTGTCTTTGTTTCATCATCTCTAAAATACAGTTAATAATAGTATATTTCTTACAGGGACATAGTGGAAGTAGTATATGAAAATGGCTAGAATACCATAACAACTCAATAAACCTAACTGATTATTATTTCTCCAAGTCAGTTTTTTTTTTTTTAAGTGAAAAATGTCAAAGTGTTCATGCCATAAGAGGTGGAGAAAGTAACTTGAGAAGTTGAACATTTAGAAGATATCCAAAACATAAAACCCTAAATACATACAACCATGGTAACATTAAACAGAATACTAATTTGACATTTTTTGCATTCTTCAAAGAAAAACAACTTTTCAAATTATAAAAGTAATTCATTATTAGTTGTGAAATGTGTAAACACAGTCTCTAGTTTTAATCTCCCTACAGCAGAGACATCAATTTCTTTCACATTAATATGCTGGTTGGGGCCTGTAGCTTGCAGACAGAAAAAGGGCTTCCCAAAGATGTCCATGTCCTAATCCTCAGAATCTGTGAATACGTTACCTCAGTGGCAAAAGGGATTTTCCTGATAGGATTAAGTTAAGGATTTTGAAATGAAGAGATTATCCTGGATTACATGCGTGAGCTTAATGTAACCACAAGGGTCCTTAGAAGAGGAAGCCTAGAGGGTCAGAGTAAGAGAAGGAGCTGAGATGACAGAGCAGAGGTGGAGTGACTGGAGGAGGGAGCTGGGAGTCTAGAATGCGTGTAGACTCTAGAAACTGTAAAAGGCAAGGAGACTAACTTCCCCTAGAGCCTCCAGAAGGAACACAGCCTTGCAGACACCTTAAATTTGGGGATTTTGACCTCCAGAACTGTAAGATAATAAATTTATGCTATTTTAAGCTACTAAATTTGTGATGATTTATTACAGCAGAAATAAAAATCTAATACAAGGTCTGTGCTACTTGTTTCTCTCTGACTTCCCAGATCCATTTTCTGTCCTTTCCCATCTAGATCTGTGCCACAGAAGGCTTTTAGCTGAGATCATGAATGGGGAGGTACAGGCAGGCAATGGGAATCCTGGAAGAGAAAGGCTAGAGTATTTATCCCTATCAGACCCACCATCACTGCCCTTTTGGACATAGGCATCCTCCCTTCCCCAGTTTCCAGAATCCAAGGCATATATAGGGATGATAACAACTTCCCACTGTTGTTAGCCCCAAATGCTTTACTGTCCTGTTGGTTCCCTTAACGCTACTGCTACCCACACTTCCCTAAATAGTCCCTTCATCAATATTCTCGTTAAGCCCTTTGAATGTACCATTTCTTTGCTGCCAATACACTGTCCGATTCAACACAGAATGTCTTTTCCATAGCTATTCATCTAAGATTCAATGAACTGTGGGGCGCCTGAGTGGCTTAGTCCATTGAGCATCCGACTCTTGATTTCAGCTCAGGTCTGGATCTCTGAGTCATGGAGTTCAGCCCCACATGGGGCTCCATGCTCAGCAAGGAATATGCTTGAGGGGTCTCTCCCTCTCCCCTTGCCCTTCGCCCTGCTTGCACACGTGCTCTCTATACCTCTCTCTCAAATAAATAAATAAATAAATAAGTCTTTTTCTTCTTTTAAAAGGACTCAATTAATTGAGTCTTAAATTGTCCATGAGGTGTTCTGAAGGAATCCCAACCATAAGAAAGTTTAACAGTACAACAGTCTATCAGTAATTAAAATTTGAATTTGTTCATCTTTCGAATTGAATTATAACATCTGTCCCCACTATAGAGAAACCAAATCCTCACTTATTAAGACACACACACACACACCACACCACACACACACACACTTATAGTGGTTATTCATATTTACATATAAGAAATAACATTTACAAAAAATGTCACAAAAACAGCTTCAAAGAGAAAAAAATGTGTTTTAGCTACTTCTAAAACTAATTGGCAAAGGCAGAAAGAATAGAGATATTTTTCATGAGGTAATACAATTCACTGCAATACTGAAGGTCAATTAGATGTAACAGATCATTACAGGAATAAATAAATGGTGAGTAGAATTTAATTTTAAAAATGTGTGTGCCCATCAGGAGCACATTTGTTTTTATTTATAGTCTGTTAAACCTATTACCATGGCTGTTTTTAGAAACCATATCGATGCGATGCCAAATATCTGGACTGATCAAAAATATTTAGATAATCTTTGGGAGATATGCTATAATATGGAAAATAAATATCCAATGATAGATATCCAAAATACATTTATCACTTTACATCTGGCTCTTTTATACTCTGTGTATAGATAGATCAACTTAATTATGCCCAAGTAAGAGCTGGGTGAAAGTTGCAACAGATGGAACTTTCTTCTGTATGTACTTAAATCACAAACATTCACATTTTATTGAATTTGATAAATTAGGTAAAGTAATAAAATGGCATAATTTTTACAACCCTCCACCAGTCCCCTCAAATTGGTTAAATTACTGTACTTCTTGAAGGTCTTTCTCCATCTTATAAATAATCAAACCCTACAGATTAATTTTTGCTACAAGCAGATGATGAAATATTTTGGGAAATAAAGCTAAAGTTCCCCACCAAGAGGGCTTGAGATTTTTCACATCAGTTAAAATGGGTTTTGGTTCCCCTTTTGCTATAGATTCTACCTCTTCTCACTGTATCCATGGATGAATGTCACAAAGGACAGAGGACTGGGGATGGTTCAATGGGTACTACTGCTTTTGGACATGCCACCAAGAGTCTTACATAAAGAGACATGATAATATCAGTTCTATATTCTCAGTGAAACAAAGATCCAAGAATAGGTTTCACTCTCTAGATAATGTATATTTTAAAAAGGCATCAAATCAAAGTACTATAAAAACATAAAACTAGTTAAATATATACATTAAGATAATAATTTTAGCACTTCTTTTAGCTATAAAATAGGTTCCTATCTCTAAGGCATACTAAGAACAGACAAGATTTATGCTCGTGTTGTCTGTGTTAAACACTTGTTTGAACTACACTGAGTTGCCTTCATTAAACTTCCTGGTATTTGTTAGTAAAACTTATGTGCTTGAAGTACACATGTATGTGTAAATACCTGCATTTCCAAGGTCAATTTAACATTTTTGCACAGTATTGTAATAAATAATTTATATCTGTAAGAGAACTAAATGAGGCTCTAGTTAACATATATGATAATTGGTCTTTGTTATAAGGTATTAGTTTCTGTTTAACTTGAAGTATACTGTTGTTATATGCATCGAGTCTAAGTTAGAATGTGATATTACATCACACATTACGTCATGCGTAGTACTTATAAAATCTATACAAAGTACTAATGAATATATGCTCACATTACTATTTATTAGCATGTTACATACAGATACATAATGTATACATATGTATACATACATTTATACACACATAATGTACATGTATATATACACAACTACATGTATACACACACACATATATATATGTACATATATATATATGGCTTGCCCATCATATTTAAGAAAAAATAAAGCTATATATTTCTACATGTTGACAAAAAATATAATAATCAACAAATTATTAACTAGCAATTAAATCCTTAGTGTACTTCCCATTCTTAAGTCTTTTCTTGTAGGGGCGCCTGGGTGGCTCAGTGGGTTAAGCCGCTGCCTTTGGCTCAGGTCATGATCTCAGGGTCCTGGGATTGAGTCCCACACTGGGCTCTCTGCTCAGCAGGGAGCCTGTTTCCCTCTCTCTCTCTCTCTCTCTGCCTGCCTCTCTGCCTACTTGTGATCTCTCTCTGTCAAATAAATAAATAAAATCTTTAAAAAAAAAAGTCTTTTCTTGTTTAAGCAGAAACAGATCTACTATATGCTTCCTAATGTTACTACTATCACTACCACCAATAGTAGTAACTATAGTAATAATAGTAATGATGATGGTAATAATAATAATAATGCTATCATTACTGCTATCACTACAATGCCTATAGAATCAATCTGTTTGGTATTTACAAATTATTTTCACATCAATTATCTTAGTTTTTACACATCAACCTTGTGATGTCGAAATAGTCTCTTTAATATTAGAGATATAGAGATATGCATTGCAGGTGCTAGAATAGGAAGGTTAGATTGATTTGTCTTATACATCTCTTGCAACTAAGACTTGCACCTTACCTTTTCTATGAGCAGACTTTCCATGGATGATATCTGAAGCAGACATCTTCAACATGCATTTTCTGGGTTGGTACTTGAAAACCAACCAAACCTCAGCTGATGTGGGGTTGCCTCAACCCACCAGAGGCATCAACTGAGGGCAATGAGTGTACATCAGTGGCCAAATAGGAATAGGGAACAAAACTAGAGCAGACAAACCAAGGTTGGGAGAATGTGTGATAATCCAGATCACCTGGTTGGGCACTTGAGCTCGTTCAGAACCAGCCAAGGCATCCGAATGACTCTCACAGAGTTCAGGGATTGGCAGGCTATCTCTCCTCAAACATCCTGGCAACAGTACCATGAAATGCAGAAGGTGCTAAAAATCACTTGTTTCATCATGGTGCCTTCTCAAGAGGCAGCACTGCCATTCCTTTTCTCTTCATTCAGCAGGTGACCTGGATATGAAGCAACGTTTCAGTTTACAGATTGCAGGAGGCACGTGTATAGAACACCTGGCAAGATCAAGGACCAAGAAATTGAATAATGAATTTGTGCCCTTCTGGCTGCGAAGCTGATCGATGGTAATTGCTTACTCACCTCAAGCAAAGACTTGATGTAAATGCATATTCTGTGGCACCTTTCCAGGAGTTATGGAAAGAAGGCTCAGTATTGTGCTTACATTACACCTTTTTCAGAAACATCAAACGGAAAGATTTGTGGAAGAGTTCATCCTTTGAATGCTGAAATTCAATTCGAACACTCAAAGATAACTTTCACTTTCTGACTTTTTCCCCAAGAAATTACAAATTATCCTTACTAATTTAGACAAGCAATCCACATTTCCTTTTAGGTAACTTGTGTAATTACTTTGTAGAAAAGGTTTATAACCCTTGAAAGACTAGAATTGTGAGAAATGCACAATATTCCAGCTGGAACTTTAGAATAGCTTTGGAAAGGGCCACTTTTTCTAATAGAAAGATGAGAGACCAGAATAGTTGTTCGACCAGTGGGTAGAATCTCACTTTCTCCAACTTTGGGGAGAAAATCATTATAGACTAGACCTATTTTGGGCCACGGACATTTTGATGAGTAGATAAGAAGGGCATCTCTGTAAATCCTAGAGGAGAGTTGAACTGTTGTTCTTCATTTTGTCTCAGTTGGAAGTATTTATTTGCCCACCCAAAAAGCTTCCCAAAATATAGCTTACTGAGATTATTAAAAAAGATAAATATTTGGAAGGATACAACATACTCAACATATTTTTAGAAAGTGTTGATATTAGCAGCAGCAACTAGTTGTTTATTTCATACAATTTTAAAACAAAGACCAATCAAGATAAACCCTACAAGTTCTCACTAATATACTGATTCAAGATGTGATAGTGAATAATGCTTTCTCTCAACGGAAGAGATATAGTTAGATGTTACATATTATGTATTATAAACATGTCTGTAGATTACATTAGAGTAATGCTTTTTCTTAAAAAGTATATAAATATACATGATATATATTTATACATATATTTCATATATATGAATACACATGTTTTTCATATGTATATGTATGTGTGGTGTGTGTGCAGATCCCACCAACATAGGACACCTCAAACAACATGGAAATGTCTTGAAATGAAGTCTAGAATTATTAACTATGTTATATTCCTACATATATAATTATGTATGTAATGGAATGACTGAAGATCCTCTATCCCTCATTCAATGCAATATATTACCTCATTTGTGTCTCTCTTTTTCTCTCGCTAGAGAGATTCTCTGGGAGAAAGAATAAAGCAGCCGCTGACATCCATGAACTTGGTCTGACACTTACAACCGGGCCTCAGTATTGCTAGTTCTTGGGAGCTGGCCTGGCCCTCCCAGCTAAGACTCAGTTTTTTCCTATTTGACTGACCAAAACAATCTCACAGAATATCAACACGAGGCGAGGTTTCTCTGTTACTATAAAGAAAAAGACCACTTCATAATTTCGTCTAAGCACAGATCACTGCACAAACCACAGAAAAATCAAGTATCTCCTGGCTAATTTAAGTGGTTGCTGCTTCCTTACAGCTTTATTGTCCTTCTAGTCTTCCCTCCTTCTAGAAAAGACTTATGAGGATACCCAATCATCTATTTTTCCCTACTTCCTGATAGCACCTTATCCAGAGCAAGCAAACCTCCATTTCCTTGACCTCCGCTACCAAAATCACCAAACCAAGGCACGAATCCTCTAAATCTCTTCTACCACCATTTTGCTAACACACCACACACTTCTCCATGATGTGTAGTCTCTCTTGCTGCAATGAACAATAAACTCAGCCTGTTCAACTACAGATGAATTCCTAGTGGTCTATTGGATGGAAGGCATTAACGTATGTGAACATTTTATGACAATATCATGTATTGTGTGAGTCTATTTTTAATAAAAATGGATATATATATGTAGAGATATATAATTACATGCTTTATTATATATATATGTTTAAATTTACATGTTTGATTAACATGTCTTTTTTTTAACAATTTTAAAGATTTTATTTATTTATTAGACAGAGATCACAAGCAGGCAGAGAGGCAGGCAGAGAGAGAGGGGGAAGCAGGCTCCCTGCTGAGCAGAGATTCCCAATTCGGGGCTTGATCCTAGGACCCTGAGATCATGACCTGAGCTGAAGGCAGAGGCTTTAACCCACTGAGCCACCCAGGCACCCCTAATTAACATGTCTTTGTATTAATTTTGAAATTGCTTTTTTAAAACTCTTTTATATATTTTCCTCTACATCTCCAGATATTGTAACAGTTAGGAATTGTATTTGGTTACAAGCAATAGAGATGTCCCTGTCTATTTGGCCAAAACAATGAGAGGTTAGTTCTCTGAATGTAAAGGAAGCCCACGGGTTGATAGTTGTGGTAAGTAGAATTCTAAGATGCCCTCCGAGCTTCTCACCGCCAGCCTTTTGAGTGTGGACAAGGCTTCACACATGCCTTTTGAGTGTGGACAAGACCAGGTATATGATGGGATGTCACTCCCATCATTAGCATATCATATGTGGCAAAAGTGAAAGGACTTTACAGATATAGTAATTAAGGTCCCAAATTGGTTGTTTTTTCAGTTAATCAAAAGGGCGATTATCCTGGGTCACCTGACTTCATCAAGCAAAGGCCGTTAAAAAAGGGAATGGGCTCTTTCTGAAGAGAGAGATTCTTCCGCTGGCCTTGAAGAAGCTAACAGCCACCTTGTACACTGTGGAGATGGCCACTGAGAGAAGTCCTCAACTACATGCTGAGAGTAGTCCCAGGGCAAGAGCTAGCATGAAAATGGGGACTTCAGTCTGTAACAACTGCAAGGAAATAAATTATGCGAATATCCTGAGTGGTCTCAGAAGCAGATTCTTTCCCCATTCAAGGCTCTTGATGAAAATGCAGGCTGGCTGCTACCTTGACTGAAACCTTGTGAGACCTAGAGTAAAGGACTCATGCCCAGGCTCATGATCCAAGGAAACTGTGAGATAATAGATAGGTGTTGTTTCAAGCTGATCAACTTGTGGTACCTTGTTATGCAGCAATGCATAATACAACAGTTTAGAAATGATATGATGGCTCTTAGAAAATAATCAGAGATCTGGGCAACCCTTCCCTCTACCAGTTCTGCACAGCTTCTTCCTCAAGGTTATCCCAAAGGCATACGATGGCTGTTGGAGCTCTGGCCACAGGTTCTAATCAAGGAGAGAAAAAAATAGGAGCAAGGAAGGTACATGTTAGTTGTGTGTTGCCCTTTTAAGTAGTTTTCCCAGAAGACTGACACATAAACCCCCACTTCTACCTTATTGGCCATGCCTATCTATAAGAGAAGCTGGGAAATAAAGTATTGTAGCTGGAAATATCTAATAAGAAAGCAAACAAAACCAATTCTTTTAGCAAGAAAGATGGGTGGAAGGGACAAGGACATTTGGTGAGTAAACAGCACTCTCTTCCACAAAGAGAAAAAACAAAGGAAACACACATTTCCTGACATCAGTCTTTCCATGTCCTTTTTTCTGCTTTGAAAGTTTGCAGGTGGGAGAGAATTTTCTGAGCAGAATGCCTATAGAAACACAGACGCATATTTTAAAGCAAGCTTCTGATCAGAGTACAAAGAAAGGTTTCTAGTCAACACTAATATTCTCGGTCTTGTTCCATCTCTTCTGCCTAACTCTTCCCCGTCCTTAACAGTCATTTGTTCACCCACTGGATTCCTGTCCTGTGCTGCGGAAAGACCCACAAAAATGAGCCACTGCCTGATCCTTTCCTCGATCAGGGTTTTAACTCCAAATCCAAATCATGAAGAGAAATAAACCTTCTATTTAAGCACTATCACATTAAATCACTTCCCTTTACCCGTCTCCCTGCCTCACAGCCAACACCCAGGCTAGTGTGTTGCGGAATGATTACAGACAGAACCAACATGACTACTTGAAGATCAGATAGGGGGGCCACTTAACAGCAACGTTTAAGTTGACAAGGAGAAGCAATGAGCTAGGGGCATGCTGGAGATGGATCCGCAGTAGATAGAAAAAGAAGGGGGCTGGGAAACCTCAGGCTGTAGCCAGGTATTGGAGGCAGTGCCCAAAGCATATGAAGAGCTTACACATAAATCAGGCTGACTCTAGGACTCACTGTGTGACAGAACAGAGTGTTTAGGAACCAGCCACTGACATCTGAGGAAGTTCAGCAGAGGCAGCAGGGCTCCAGCACTCTGGCTCGGAGATCATTTGATAGTTCATTAAAGATCTGCCGAAAGCCAACGGTTGATAGTAATGGTGTAGAAGTATACTCTCTCGTTAAAAACTTAAAGAGTTTTGGGGCACCTGGGTGGATCAGTGGGTTAAGCCTCTGCCTTCGGCTCAGGTCATGATCCCAGAGTCCTGGGATCAAGTCCCACATCGGGCTCTCTGCTCATCGGGGAGCCTGCTTCTCCCTCTCTATCTGACTTTCTCTCTGCCTACTTGTGATCTCTCTCTCTCTCTCTCTTTGTTAAATAAATAAATAAAATATTTTAAAAATAAACAAACAAACAAAAAACCTTGAGCTTTGAAAATGGTAGACAGACCTATGCCTAAACAAGTAGAAAATGATATCATAAAAAACTACCCCCAAAGCACTAGAAATTAGAGAATAATTTGACTTTGGGGAAAGCAGGATATTTGAGATGCCTTTTTAAAAGTGTATGCTGGGATCCCTAACACTGGTACTACCAGAGGATAGAAAAGTGCTTAAAAATATAGGATTAGGTCACAGAAATTTCAGATTAGTATTCTCGAGCAACAACTGACAAAACACTGGTCAGGCCAATGGTTGAGGTAAGTTTCTTCTCTCTCTCAAATGCCTCATTTTATCACATACAATGTTGTACATTTGCCCTTTGCCCTATCACCTCCTTGTAAAAAGTACATAACAATGATGCTAATCATAGTAACAGTTATAATAAAGAAAAAGGTGGGGTTGCCTGGTGGCTCAGTCCGTTAAGCAGTTAAGCATCTGACTTCAGCTCAGGTCACGATTTCAGGGTCCTGAGATCAAGCCCCCTAACCCCTTACCACCATGTCAGACTTGGCTCTCACCTCAGAATCTGCTTGTCCCTCTCCCTCTGTTTCTCCACCTCCTCTCCCTCCTTCTCTTCCATAAATAAATAAAATCTTAAAAAAAAAAAAAAGAGTAAGGCTCAGTTTCTGCCTTTCTTGGAGTCTTCTTTTAATAGCTTTATTGAAGTATAATTGACATATAATAAATTGTACATATTTAAAGTGTATGATTTGGGGCACCTACGTGGCTCAGTCATTATGCATCTGCCTTTGGCTGAGGTCATGATCCTGGGGTCCTGAGATCAAGCCCCACATTGGACTCCCTGCTCAGCAAGAAGCCTGCTTCTCCCCCGCCCCCACCTTCTGCTTGTATTCCTTCTCTCACTGTCTCTCTCTGTCAAATAAATAAATAAAATCTTTAAGTAAGCAAATAAATAAAATGTATGGTTGGATAAACTTTGAGATATACATATATCTTTATCTGTGAAACTATCACTTCAGTCAAGATAATGAAACTCCAAAAGATATATCACTTCTAAAAGTTTCCCAATGCCCCTTTGCAATCCCTCCCTGCTGCCTCTCCCTTTCACCAACCCCCATCCCCAAGCCCCAGTGGATCCGTCACTCTACATTAATCTGTGTATTTCCTAGAATTTTATATAAATGCAGTCACATAGTGTGTGAACTGTTGGTCTTACTTTTTCCACTTATTTACTATTTCCACTTATTATATATAAACATATTTGATATGTTTATATATATAAATATATATAAACATATTTGAGTTTCCTCCAAAGGATACCACATATCAATAGTTCATTTCTTTTCAGTGTGAAGTGGTATTTCATTGTAAGTCACTTGTTTTTAGGTCTATTCATTTTTGTTTCCTTTTTCAACATCTTTCTTTTTTTCTTTCTTATTGTCAGCACAGCATGCTTATTATAAAAAAACTTTCATAATTGTACAAAAGGATAAAGAAACAGGAAAAAATCACCAACAGAAAGCCTCGGTTTTTAAGTTAAAAAGAAACAAACAAAATGAAGCACAAGTACCTGAAGACTAAAGAGCCTTTACGAGTGTCAAGGAAGTAAGTCTTTACCAGTTGGTTGGTGCAACTTGATGGAACCGAAGGAGGCTACTGGGCTTGGGGTACCCTTGCTGAAAGCCCTGTAAACTGCACTGTGTGTGGCTGTCTACTCGGGCTTCCAAAGGCTTTCATGTAACATGTTTTGCTTATACAAAAGGTGTCTCAATGAGGAGAGATTGTGAAATAAGGCAAGATGCTACATCTCAGAAACACAAGGGGGGTATTCATTAAAAAAGAAAAGTCCTAGAGATCCACAGGCTAAAGACAACCAATAATCTTCATAAATGGGTACCTCCAAAGTTTATGGTCTGAGCCAAGAGAAGGAAGGCAATTTGATTACCATGTATTATCAGGAATTTTTCTACTGTTGAACCGCAACTAATTTCCCTTTTTTTAACATTAAAAATCCTTAGGTATTCCCCCATTGGCCAGGATATACACTCAGCAGCTGCTTCTTTTAGCCTAGCAAAGATCAACCTGACCTTGGCCAATCAGTTTGTACTTTGAAGAGTGTACTTATGAAACATGTGAGTAGAGAAGTATTCATGCTTGGCAGAATTTGCTGTCTCTTATGCTCAGTATTTTACCATGATTAATCCCCATCCATCTCTCTCTGCTGCTGCTGCTACCAATGCGGTCAGTCTCATATTTCTTCTCTATAGCAGAGCCTTTCAAATGTTGTTGGATTCTGGCTGGGTGTGACCTTTTATGGGGCACTGCTGCCTCCTATCAGGCTTTTATGGGCCTGTTGGCTTGTGCACATGTGCAGACATTCTGACCCTTGACCTCCAGAATAGATTCTATGAGAACAACTGTATCTGACCTTTTCAACATTTTGGACACCCAAACTCTCTCAAGTGCATGGGTGCGAAGAATGCTCCCTGGTGGTTTTGACTTACATTCTTCTCACATCAGAAGAAACAGTCTGAGAGAATGTGAAGCCAGGTCAAAAATGCTAACAGAACAGCAATGTCACTGGCAGCCCTTCAAGCTGCTCGGCATGAATTTGAGCATAAGGCAGTGTTTTCACATCTTTCTGTTTTTATTGTGGTGTAAGTGAGCAGTTCCAAATATACGAATTACACTTTCTGGTATAATCCGGTCTATAGAGAAACCATGGCTAACACAAACTCTAGAAAACTTTGAAGCCATTATTTAAAATTCCTTCTCAGATCTAATCTTTTCTCTTTTCTGAGTCCTGAATCCTATTGCTAAACGAGCCTACTTTATATATACATTTTTTTTAAAATGTAAGAATCCATTTTATGGCATTTCCAGCACTTCTGACTTGAATGTTCTGTGCTGTTACAGCTTACCAACAGTGAGCTTACTTTCATAAGCATTCTAGTATATGTTTAAGGATGCAAAACAACTTTAAAAAAGAAAGAAAGAAAGAAACCTTTTAAATTGGAGTTTTAAAGTTTTAAATGCCAGATTATAAAAAACTATATAAAGTCTGCTTTTTCCCAGTCTTCATCTACTTTCTCAACTTCCATCTGCTAATAAGGATCTGGGTTTTGTTCTTAAATGCACAGTGTATCAGGATGAACTGGGTCACTGAGGCCTGTTCCTTTCCTTTGTTTCTCTTGACATTGACCTCATTCTTCTTTTTCCTCAATAAGCTTTCTCTTTCTCTTCTCAAAACTGAATACTTTTCTCCTCTTAGTTTAACACCCATTTTCATCCTCTTTTTTGATGGCTGATAAAGTCAGATACAACCAATTCTTCCTCTACCACCGTATTCAAAAAAAGGGATTTCTCATCCACTCGCCTTTTCTTCCATTTTGAGATGTGTACTCATGTTTCTTCCTCACTGCTGGCATAATTCAAAAGAATATATTTGCCCTGGCCCAGCACACCAAAGTCACATCAGCACTTCTGCAATGGCTCGAGTACAGGATTATGGAGGGGCACATCATGTGACATTCGGGGCAGCTAAATCAACATCTCAGGATTGGAAGGAACACGCCATCAAGACCTAAAAGATATGATTTTTATTTTTCATACACCATACAAGAATCCAAAGTCAGTGTAACTATATACAGTGCTTTTCATCACTATCACTGATGGTTTGTGAGGCTCATAAAAAGAAGGGTCTATAATAAATTCTAAGAAAAGGCCAAGAAGATGAAATAGCACATTGTACCACATTCTGAAATGAGATATAAAATAATTTGGGTCTAGATATTTAAGTGAAATTCAGCAGGATGCTAGTTATGGGTAATAATATAATTTCTGATTCAGCATTACAGTTCAAGATGCAGTGATCTTTCTAGGCTATTAACATGTATCTAGGGAGTAGGGAAAGGATTCTTAAAATATGGCAAAACATCAATTCAGCTACATTCAAGTGAGACCCTACATCATATAATAATAGTTCAATGTTTGTATAACTAGATTGAACACTCTGATAGGAGAGTGGATAGCTACATGTTTGTTACACATATGAATCTTATTATTATTACTATATTTGGATAATAAACTCTAGTCATTATGGAAGAAGTTTACACTTGCTCTTTCACTTTATATTAATTTCTTGTAAAGTATTCTGGGGTAATATTATCTTGTTACTCAGTTATATTAACTTTAATATATTAATATTTACATTTAGATAAAGATGAGCACAGTATTGTCAAAGTACCAAAGTTAATTATAGTAATTCCTTAAGCATTACCGATGACTTTTTCAGATTTTATTTCTTGCTGATAGGATGTGATCAAAGATTTCAGAACAGTTAAATTGTAAAATACAAATTTTAAGTGCACAGCTAAAATAAAATGAGATTGTGCAAAACAGGAGAGTATTTTCTTATGGTATTAATCTGTAGCAACCTAGTTATGTACCATCATATTTGATGGGATTTCTGTTCTCGAAGTTTTGGCTTTTGTTCTCTATAGGAACACCTCTGAATATCAATTTTAAGCCTGCTAATTATTTTCTTGGATAGAAGGTGTTATGTGTATAAAAGATAGCATTTCAAACTTTTCTTTACGGCATTAACTTACAACGTAAAAATGATGTTATGTTAGCATATAACATATAACTTATACATAAAATATGTGCTATACACTTTTGATATCTTTCATATAGATGTGTGTGAGATATATACAATCCATAAACAAAGCCAGTTAAAATAGACCTCTATTACCATTATTATATTTTCACTTACATTTTTCTGTTTCTCTTTTTTTGGATCTAATTTTGTACAGTGGAGGCACTGCAGATACGTCAACAATAGACAACTGAGAAAAGGCGTCAAGGTAATTGTTACGACGTGGCTGGTGAACTCTTAAATCAACAAAGGAGCCCGTCTCTCTGCTAATCAGCCCAGGCGGGTCCCCCGCCTGACAGTTGAGCTCAGAAGTGAATCTACGCTGCGGGGTTTCTCTCCTGTTTTCCAATTCAACGTTTGCAACACAAAGTGAATAGAATAAACTTGGCTGGGGGGTGGGGTGGGGTGGGAAATGGCAACTAATACTTTGGGCTGTCTCTATTTTGAGGATGATATTAAGAAATAAACTATTCTTTTAAAATATTGCGTACTAATAACTATAATACCATTTCCCGACGCCGCCAACAAGGCGAATGCAGAGGGAATGCTGTCCTCACAATTTTCTGGAATGTAGGCACTCAGAGAAAGTTGAGCCTCTGGAGATGGCATAAAGAGGTGATTTGACAGACTTTGAAGCAATTAAAATGGTACCTTGATTCTTTCATTTCCACAAGTGTATTCACTTTGGGGAAACCCGGCATACTGAAGCACGAGCGGAGAAGGGAGCAACCTAAGACTGAAAGCTTAACCTTCCCAGGGGGTTTCATCTCTGAGGCCACAGCCGGAGGTAGAGCTTTCTTTCTCCACTCTTCGCCTTTAGGAGATTGGAAGGTCCCCAGGCAGACAGCCTCCAGGTGGCACACAGGGACTGCTCCTCTTTTAGTGACCGGCGCCGCGGGCGACAGGATTCATGCAGTTTTGTTTTCACGTCCCCACCTGGGCCCACCAAAGCGCGTCGGAGGCCAGCCCGGGCTCTGGTCCCAAACGTGGGTGGCAAGGAAATTCGCATTAAGGAACTGAGTGGCCTCTCCAGGGGCTGCGCTCGCCAGCCTAGGAAGGAGACAGGTCGGCGTGACGTTGATTTTCTCCTATAGCCTAGCAGGAGTGAGGGCAAGGGGTGTAGATTCAGTTCGCTTTTTCCCCTTTTGTCAATGGGAAGATGGAATTGAAAAATGCCCTGGAGCGCAGAACACGGGAAGGTGGGGGTGGGGGTGAGGGTCCAGCTAGAAGAAGGTTGGTAAATTGGAAATCCTGGAGGGAAGAGGCCCAGGGGATCCGGAGGGGCGGGGGTTGCGTCTCTTTGTTTCACGCTTCTCTTATCCCGGGACCCCGGCTAGGCTAAATTTCTAGAGA
>ML108511.1:0-25220 GCA_003697995.1 Taxidea taxus jeffersonii | reverse complement strand
TTTTTCTCCAGCCCCGAATCCACCTTCTCTTCCACTCAGAATCTCCTTGCAGATGCCACCAATGATTGCCTCTCCCCTTAAAAACAGCCCCCTACCAACACATCTCTCAGCTACACTAAACAGCCCTGCCACAGTTCAGCCACCAGTTTAATTCACAGAAAGTAGCTCTAACTCTTGATATCACCTTCGCAACCCACCCGAGGACTCCAGCCCAGGACACCTTGGTATGAGGATGATTTTTGAGCGCTGAATTCTGAGAGTAAGGGAAGGTTATTTGAGGCATTCTGATAGATTTCCGGGCTTCCAATTCCCTCCCCCGCTTGGCTGGTAATTTTCTGCTGCTCCTCCTCCTCCTCCTTCTCCTCTTGACCTCCTCCAAGGTACCCTCGCCTCCCCTCCTCCACTCGTTCCCAGTAAACCTCCAGCGGGTGGTGGAAATCAATCCTTTGGCGCTAAACTCAAAGCTGCCCCTTGGACAAAATTGTAGTGGGGGAAAGGGTGTCATTTCTTTCAGAAAGAATGTCATTTCATCAACTAGACCGAGTTAACTTGCTCCCGGTTTCCTGAAAGCTCGGGTGAGCCCGTGGATGTTTTGCTAGATTCAGTGCAGATATGTTAGCTTTCAGCGGAATCGTCCAGGACTTGGGAGATAGCTTTTTCTCCTCTCCAGACTCCCCACTACCCTCCATGAGAATTCGATACATTTAATGAAAGCTTTGCCAGATGTAGATTTCAGCGCTCCCTTGGGCCAGAACCTCCCAATCCGCGCATTGACTCAACTGGCCCCAACCTGGGCTCCACGCACAACTCTTGTCCAGTTAAAAACTACCTGTGCCTAGTCACGTACAGTTCCAAAGACAGTAACAAAAACAAACACCCTCCCCCCAAAAAGGGAAGAAAAAGATTTCACCTGACACTACCAGCTGCTTCTGTGTGATGATAATACTTCCAGAGGCAAAATTTTAAATGAAGGGTGCAAATTTCTGCCCTCAATTGGTCGAACTCCTCCCTGCAATGAAGAGCGAACCTCGCATTCTCAAGACTGAACTGAGGTTTGTGGCTTCCTGGCTGGCGGCAGCGTGGAATTCTATCTGGGCTGGTAACCGAGCAGCAGACCGCACATGAACGCTACCTCCCGGGCCGCCTCTGCCAGTAAAGAATATCGGGAACATTGGTGACAGAAACAGTTACCTGAACCCAGAAACGTAGGCTAACAAGTTCAGCCTGCAGAAGAAGATTCTTGCTAATTCACCCAGATTGTTTTAACTGGTTAATAAAGCAACTGACACTCAACAAAACCACATTCACAGCAAGAGTCCTAGTCAATAAAACAAGAATCACAACTGAAGGTTTGTTGTTGTTGTTAACAACTGCCTTTATTATTACCATTGCTTGGTATTTTTTTTAATGGACAATTAAAGGAAAGAGACAATCATTTCAAACCCATTGGTACAGAAAGAAGATCTCTTCCCTTTTCCTCTGAAATTAGTGTGTAGATTCTCTTGATTCATCCTCAGTAAGCCACCACCTAAAACAATTGCAAGGGCAAATTGGCTCTAAACACCCATACCCTCATTCTGGGTGGAATATAAATGGCTAATCATTACCCCCTTTAAACGCACATAATTTTATCTGACCCTTGGATGTGATTTAACATACGGATGGTTATAGAGCCTTATTCTACATGATTAAGACTACACAGAAAAAGCAAAAGTGAGAAGGGGATTGGAGTACATATACACTATATTACATGCTGATTTTCTGAAGTGAATATGTTCATTTTGACCTCCAAATTACATTTTTTAATATCAGAAAAAATAAATCCTTTATATATATCTATTTTTTTTCTTTTCTCTTTCTCCCCCCCCCCCCCGGAAACTGGAAGGCCAGTTGTTATTCTACTTCTTCAAACCCAGTTCTAAAGAGAGCTTTACCTCCCTGGGAATAAGTCCCAAACAAATCCATAGTTCAGATCAGGCGGATCAAAACCCCCTTTCCTTCCCAATCTTGGTTAGTGGAGAAGGAAAAGGCTTTTTCCTTTGCTGTACATAATATTCCAAAGAATTGACTTAAAATCCACTTATATCTGCCTGAGTTTGCTGGGGAATAAATACATTCTAAATGTGTGATGCCACTTTTCAATTGCAATTAAAACCTATTTAGATTTCTGAAAAGTAGCCTGAGAACATATTCGTTCAGGGCTCTGTATCTGGCATTAAGTTTGATGCGGAATGTTTAAATTTTAAATCAGAGAAGGAAAGTTACAGCACACAAACACATAGTCTTCAGAACCCACTAGGAATTTCAGGTGTCATAGCTGCATTTTGGAAGGTGTGTACAAGTGTACATGCGTAGAGGCCAGCTTCAAGAGTAAGAATTTACTTAATCTCAGCATATCTTTTATATTCAGACACTGTTGAGTACATTAGGGTGGCCTGGAGGCTACCAATATTCTTCTTCTCTCATCAATAGAGGAGCTCACAACAGGGGATTCACAGAACTGCTGCGCTGAAAGACGTTATTTTTGACCTAACAGAACATGCAAAGGTCAAAATAAGTCCATTTTTGTCAGGAGAGGTGAGAGGGTCCAATTTCCCCTTCCAACACAAGAGGTCGCTCCTGTGATCAAGTACTGGGGGAAAATATTGATAACCATGGTTTGTTGTATTCTATAAAAACATTACACAATTTTTGATACATTTGATGCATTAAATGCACATGTAGTCATCAGCTAAGGGAAGAGGAGAATAATCTGTGGTCACATTTGAACTTTCAGGAGTAGTGAAAAAAAATAACATTTGCTCCCCTAACTTTGGTTCTGATGCAAAATGTATTAACAGCAGACACAGAACTCCAGAGCACAACCGCCACGGAACAACATACTGGGTTCCTTCAACTTTCTCCCTTTAACAGGGAGTATCTTCCGCCACATGCCAGCTTTTCTTTTGGAATTGCTACCATCAGCAGCAATAATTCTTTGGAATAGGTTATTAGTTTAGGAAGTTTAAATACCACACTGGGTGACTGGTTTGAAGGAGAACGGATAGTGAGGGCGCTTTGTGGATCTCAAATATGTCATCAGGCTTCTGGCAGCTTCTGTTGCTCAATTCCATGTTATAAAGGTGGCATAATGGAATTTGACTGGTTAAGATCCTCTATTTACTTTCTGGCATTATAGTAGTATCTTTTTTTTTTTTTTCTTTTAACTAGAGTCAACTTGGTTATCTGTAAGGGAAACATGTCCTTATACCGGAAAGACTTGCTTCGCTTTTTGATTACCAGCATCAGCTTTGCAACAGCAGCATGACAAAAGGCTCCACACAGATAATACTGGAGACTAGAAACTTTAAACGAAACAGATTTTTAAGCAAAAAACTGGATAAATTTATCAACCTATATCTATTCCAATTCTCAGTTTCAAACACAGAGAGATATGCTCATAATAAAAATAGAAGGCATGAGATCCAGTTAAGACTCTTCCTTGAGAGAAAACAAAAAACAAAACAGATAACATGCTCTTGGTAAAGCCCTGCTAGATCAGGAGGAAACTCAAGCATCTTAGCTTTTTTGGGCGCTCTGGAAAAGCATATATCCACGCAAACCCAGCCACTGCGGCTGGCTGAGAGCTCACCGCTCTTATCAAGGTTTAGATCTAGCGAAAAGTACAAAGAAAGGAGTTTCCTAACACAACTGGGTTTTCTCGCGGCAGCAAGACACCGAAATTAAGCCTTCTGCTGCTTGGGTTTGTGGACCTTTTAAGAGAAAACTGGCAGTCACTTTAGATAAAGATGAGCTATTTAGAAGCTTTGGGAGACGTGTGGGTGTTCTTCGTGGCCTTTCCTGTAACTGTTTTTGGGAGACTGTAAAAGGTGACAGGAGCATGTCAGAAATTATTGAAAAAGGTTAACCACGAGTTGGAGCCAACGTTCTTCTCTCTCCAGGTTGTTTCCCGAGAGAAAATGATCAGATAAACCACCCCGGTGAAGTGAAACAGGTATGTCACTGCCTTTCAGTATTAGATCCCTGCCTACGTACTCCCTTAGACTAACATTTTTTTTTTAAAATCTCTAGAGACATGGAGAGCTGTCCTTTTAATTGCCGAAACACCGCCAGCAATTGCACATGTCTGCTTAAAAACAAAGGACAGGAGACCAGCATACAGAGGAACGGGACAGGATATACATAATCGCTTTACAAACTTTCCAGTACCGCAAGATCATTTCAGTCTTTGGCTTTGGGTTAGTGCGCTTCTAAATTCTAGGGCTAAACTGCAAAAGCAGACCTCAAGGACTGTTAGGAGAGAGTGGTCCGCGGAGCCCACCTGGTTTTACCTGCGTGTTCCCAACCTGATTCTCCGCTAAGGCAAGAAGCGCTCTTTTCCTCCCACCCCACCCGTTTTGGAGAGGTGGTGGTAACGGGATAGTGGGGGTAGCAGTAGAGAACAATTCCTGTGGGTTTATTCCTCCCATTCCCGGTTCTTCTTCCCCTAGGCAGCTCCCGGCGCGCCAGGCGCAGCCAGTTCGGAAACTCACCCTCCCCGGCAGCCAAGCCCGGCCAGGCCCGGAGGTGAGCGCTAAAGCGCGAAACCAAACCGAGGCAACAGGCCTGTTCTAAGTCGCCCCTTTTCCAAGAACCCTAGAAGAACCTCGTCATCAGGAAGACCTACCCACCAGCCACTCGCCACCGGCGGCAGAAAAGTGCCCCGCGCGCAGCACGGCCAGCCGGGTTGCGGGGACCCCAGGAGCGCAGGGCGGAGGAGCAGCGCGACGGGAGGCGAGGGCGCAGACGGCACGGCCGGCAAGGAGCAAGGGAGGGGGCAGGAGGAGGAGAAGGGGAAGAAGAGGGAGGCCAAAAGCCAGAGCAGCCGGGCAGCCCGAGCTTCGGGAGAGAGCGGCCTCAGCCCGGAGCAAGTTGCCTCGGGAGCCCTAATCCTCTCCCGCGGGCTCGCCGAGCGGTCAGTGGCGCACGGCGGCGGCGAAGCTGAAATATGATAATCAGAACAGCTGCGCCGCGCGCCCCGCAGCCAATGGGCGCGGCGCTCGCCTGACGTCCCCGCGCGCTGCGTCAGACCAATGGCGATGGAGCTGAGTTGGAGCTGAGAAGTTTGAGTAAGAGATAAGGAAGAGAGGTGCCCGAGCCGCGCCGAGTCCGCCGCCGCCGCAGCGCCTCTGCTCCGCCAGCTCCGCCGGCTTAAATTGGACTCCCAGATCCGCGAGGGCGCGGCGCAGCCGGGCAGCGGCTCTCTCAGCCTTGGCAACCCCAGGGGCCACTATTTCCCACTTAGCCACAGCTCCAGCATCCTCTCTGTGGGCTGTTCACCAACTGTACAACCACCATTTCACTGTGGACATTACTCCCTCTTACAGATATGGGAGACATGGGAGATCCACCAAAAAGTAAGAGGCTCTTTTACCTTGTGGGGCTCGGTGTGCTGTTCTTGTGCGGGGGTCTCTCTCAGGCACGGCTGCCAAGGGCTCTTTAGAACTGGAGTCATTGCCTGGAGAGAGAGAAAAGGTGGCTTTTTCTTGTGGCCGCCACGCCTGCATGCTTGCTGTCGGTTCTGATCTTCGGGAAACTGATCGTACCTGGTGTTTGAGTTCGCCTGTGTGCCCTCCAAAACCATAGCCTTCTGGGGCTAAGAGGTGATTTCCTCCTCGGGAATCTCGAGCTCTCCGAGAAGGTTATTCTGTTGCAAAGGTCTGCCTGTACATACAATACCCGGAGATGTGAATTAGCATTAGACTTGCAAAAGAGAACGAGTGACAACTGTATTGATGTCTGCTCTTACTAACAATATCCAGTCATATGTGCTATTTAAGAGCCTGCTTCTTGGAAAATATAAGCGTTTACTTAACGCTTCTAGTCAAAACCTTTTCTTTGACTTGACTTATCCATAATCTTTCCCAATGATTACGGCAAAGAGGGAGGAGGGAGGAAAAAGAAATACAAAGTGAACGGGTTTGATTGCGTGCTAGGCTTACAAATGTAGACTATTCAAAAATGCGTTTTACATATATTCCACCTCCTTTTTAAAATGAGTCAAGGTTTTGATGGCACACTTCAATTACCATCCCAAAGTGCAATACTCTTAAAAAAGAAGAAGAAGAAGAAGAAAGAAAGGAAGGAAGAAAGGGGGGGAAAAAAACTCCCAGAGTACGCCCTGTAAGAGAACGACACTAAAAGTGTGTTTATCTCTGTAGGAAGTAAACGGTTAGTCAATCATGTATTTATTTTCATTTCAGAAAAACGTCTGATTTCCCTATGTGTTGGTTGCGGCAATCAAATTCACGATCAGTATATTCTGAGGGTTTCTCCGGATTTGGAATGGCATGCGGCATGTCTGAAATGTGCAGAGTGTAATCAGTATTTGGACGAGAGCTGTACGTGCTTTGTTAGAGATGGGAAAACCTACTGTAAAAGAGATTATATCAGGTACGCCATTTACATTGCTTCCTTAATTTTGTGAGATTTCCCTGTCTTTCTCTACTCATTTCTTATTATTAGATGTGGCTTTGTCTTTTTGCGAAGTATGCCTTAGTGGGGGTCTAGTGTGCAAAAGTTACCCTTTAAGTATGTTACATAGATTATTCTTTTTATCTCACTTTTTAGGGGGCACCCCCCACACACAAACTCCGTAGTGGTTTTCGTAAGTTTTGTGGTGTTGAAGCTTGTTTAATTGCTCTTGAAATTTGTGATGCTCAAATTATTTTCTTCTTTCATCTTCCCTCTTCCAAAACAAGCAGAAATTTAAAGATGGATAACTTGGGTTTTCTAAACTTTCTTTTTTTAAAGGTTGGTTTTATTGTATCGTGCAGTGTTTTTCCCTATTCATTTATTTTTATAGTTCAGTGTTTTATTAGTAATTTACAAATTTTGTGGAGGTGTCAGTTCAATAGGCAAAATAAAAGTTTGACCTAAGCATGTTTAGAAGTGCACTTTAAAGTGCAAATAGAAATATTGCCCCATTTATTTTTGCAGTAAGAGTCCTTTCTTGGAAAATTTCAAAACCAACCCAATATTCCCTGGAAAAAGACTGGACATTTAATCTTTTTAAATATTAACCCTTTGGTGACATCTGACTATCTTTTCTTTCTTATCTTATCTGAGCTGATAAATTAGACAGAGCAGATCAAATTGCCCATCATCTGTCTACGAACAATTGGTATAGTTAGATAATTGAACAGCTTCCTTTCTCACATTAAAATCTGGTAACTGATAAAATGAGCGAATTGCCCATACTGACAAGACTAAGACCACATAGGGGACTTTCTGAGTTGTTTTTTTTTTTTTCCCTTTCAGCTTATTTTGTGCCTAAATTTCGTGCTTCACAAATCTCAAGTTTTCTCTGACCTGTGTATATACATATGTCAGAAATTTCATTTTCTGCCTTAGGAAGCCAGTAGAATTCCTAAAGAAAATTTTATTTTAATAACAAACAGAAGAGATAACACCTTCACTATTATGTTAAATAGTATCAAACTATTACATATTTTTAAAATTTCTTCAGTGGCTATTAAGAAGTAATTAGCTTTTGTAAGTTATAGAATTTCTGGAGCAAAGAAGTGTAGTCAAGAGTTAAATATGTGGTCACAATTTTTACCTATTCACTTAGTGTCCAGCACTTTTTCTTATTGTAAAATCATGAAATAGTATAATCTTGGTAGGTAAAACTGAACAGTGTGTGTAAGGGTTTATTAATACTTTGTGGGGTGGGGGTGGGAAGGAAAGAAGAGTGGGAGGAAAGAGGGGAAGTGGGCAACTGGAGGAAGGGGGAGGGATTTTCCAAATTGTTTGGTCACAGGCAAGGTAAAGTCCTCCTCCTATGAAATGGAAGATCTCACAAAAAGTAGGCGGAGGGAGGAAAAACTTTTGAATCTACCTTCTAACCTCTGACAAATGAGCCATTTTCATTGTTTACTTGATGAGTGTGTGAACCCAGTATTCTGGAGAGGGAGAGCTCACTTTGCACCTCTAGGACTATCTTTCCTCCTGTGGAGAGTGTTTTCCTCAATTGCATACAGACCTTCATGTACACATTTATAGAAGGAGCTGATCGCTTTTGCCTTTTACCCTTCTCTCTCTCTCTCTCTCAGTTGTGTGCCTATGTGTGTGTGTGTGTGTTTATGTGTCCCCCCCTTTGAACTCCTATAGTTGTAAAAGCAGAACAGAGACAGTATTTAGGTCTGAATGCCCTGCTTCCCTTGGGGGAGTGAGGTGCCCTCCTCCCATTTTATGTGGATCTTCTCCTCTGATCCATTCTCTGTTTGTAGGAAAGCCCCCACTTCTGTTATTATTGATACATGGAGAGGGGCTCAGGGCAGTGCCACCTAGGTGGAACCTACAAGGATTGCCCCTTGGTAAGGAAAGGTCAGGAGTGAGGAGGACCTTAGAAGTGGGTCTTTTCATTCTTCTGGCTGGTCATGGTTCTCAAGCACACTGAAATAGAGGTAGATGCTTGAACAGCTTGAAAAAAATTGAGGGAACAGGAGCAGATTTTAAAGATAATCAAGGAAGAAAGGAGAGGAAACTTTCTGTTAACATTGTTGCCCCAGGAAAAAAAATCTGCAGTTGGGGAAAAACTGCAACATGCTTATTGTGCAGAAGGGGATCTGGAAACCCTCCCAGGTTTCATTTTGTTACTCTGCTTGCGCATCTGTGTATATTTACAAATAAGTGGAGGGACAGTCTTCTCCCCTAACCTCTCTTTTTCTTAGAAGGACTTTTTGTAGCAGTTTTATAGACATTTCCAGCAGCAGAAGTTGGGGGATAGGAAGGCAAAAGTGTGGGGGCAATGACTACCAGAGTCCCCCCTGAGTCCTTTCTGCTAAGATCTGCAAGGGTAACCCCGGGACTGGGCTGGAACAGAGGTCCAGGTTTCCAACACCTCAAACATTTTTACTTTGGGGGTGTTCTGAACTAAGAGCTACAGTCGGTGACACAGAGGTTCACAGGGGAAAAAGGGGGGGGGGTAAAAGAAAGGGAGGAGAAAAGAGAGAAACTTAATGATTTCTTTCCTCCTATTTCCAGCCGGTGGGCTAATGCTGACTTCAATGTCCCAGGGCAGTGTGGCCCTGGGTCCTCGGCAATCTTGGGTCGGGGCAGTGCCGGCTTGAAGTGACCCCCTCTGACCCCCTTTCTGTGTTTTCCCTGGTTCCTGCCCCGCGGCGCGCAGGTTGTACGGAATCAAATGCGCCAAGTGCAGCATCGGCTTCAGCAAGAACGACTTCGTGATGCGCGCCCGCTCCAAGGTGTACCACATCGAATGTTTCCGCTGCGTGGCCTGCAGCCGCCAACTCATCCCTGGGGACGAGTTCGCGCTTCGGGAGGACGGGCTCTTCTGCCGTGCGGACCACGACGTGGTGGAGAGGGCCAGCCTGGGGGCCGGAGACCCACTCAGCCCTCTGCACCCGGCGCGGCCGCTGCAAATGGCAGGTACTCCTTGCCCGGAGGGAGGCCACCTGGGGGAGGGGGAGGCTGGTGCTGGGCTAGGCCAGTGCGCACCCAGTGCTCGGGCCACCGCAGCCACCTCGGTAGCCACGGGGCAGTCGCTGTGGCCGCGGCCAGCAGTTAAAAGAAGTGTTCTGGGTGCAGTTTGCGCCGTACTTTGCTCTTTTGTGCACGATTCAGTGCACTCACTGCCTCCCCAAACTTCCCTCCACCCCCAGCACATCGGCTCGCCTGCATGTATAAATATGGGTACACATGAATACTTCACTTTTGCATACGTGTATACACATCCAAGCAGTACTTGCAGCTCACCTTGGCCTCCAAACCGGGGCTTACTGAAAATGGGCTCCAGCTCCTGGCCAGGTATTCTTCCTGCCGCCGCCTAATTAAAGGGGTGGAGCTCTGGGCCCCCAGAGCTTCCTCCTTTAACCCGGTGAAGGAAGCTTAGGTGGTCCTAAGTCTTTTAGCCTTTGATATCCTCTTTCCTTGCAATTGCCCCGCACTCTAAAACATTTTTAAAATTTATTTTTATCCTTTTGTGAAAGAATGGATGTGAAAAGATACAGTCTTAATAACTGCCGGCCATTGCATAGAGCTGTAATTTAAAACTGTCAACAAGCTAATCTGCAGTAATTGCTTTTTAAAGGGAGCCTGCCTCTTTAAACCGTTTATTCTATGTGATTTGGTGAGAATTTCATCTTCAGGCCTGTCGCTGTAACACTAAATGGACCAAATAGGTTTTGACCTGACCCTAGGGGTCCTGGAAGGTGCAGGATTTGTACCATACGTTTCAGAGAGCCCTTTCCCCAAGAAGGAGAGTAGAAACAGGACAAGGTTGGCCAGGAAGAAGACCTGCATTAGAAGGCAGACAGTGTTTCCAAACCTTACTTCCCCTCAGGAATAGATCTACGTGGTGCATTTTTAAAGTATTAATTCTTACTAAACACTGACAGTGAGGAAACAGATCTGTCCGCTCTACTTTTTCAGAGGCTGTAAGACTTCTGTTCTGGAGGATGCATGGCTAGTTTGCACAGGGACAAAGCCAAAGTGGCAATTTCTGTTCTGTGCAACCTGTGCTCTGCTTGTGGAGAAACACAGAAGAGGTGGAAATATTGGGAGGAAGTCAGGAGACAGAACACTTCCCAGCTATCATTTATCTAGAGCCTAGCAGCTCAACAGTTTCAGTTTTCTTTTGCATGGGATCAGCCCATCTCAGGAACAGCCAGGTAGATTTAGTAGTAAGAAAGATCAAGGACTAGGGTTATGGCCAAAATACTGAATTTCTTTAGCCCGTTGACATGATTGCCCTCTCTGGACTGAAGTTCAAGGCTTCCTGGCATTATTCTCTTTGACCTTTGCATTAGAGACCTCCTGGCTTGTATAGTGTCTCTGGCTGACATCAGGGTGTTCTCCATTTCCCCTTGTACTATCTGTGCATGTTGTCCAAGAGTCTGGAGGCAGAGGATACTCGTGTAACCTGGGCCCAGTCTGGGTATGAGGACAGGCGAGGATGGAGGAGAAACAATGCTGAATGATGCTGCTCCTGAGACCTGAGCCCCCTTTGCTAAGGCTGTGTTGACAAGAGCAGGGTTGGAGGCAGTGTTCTGGGCCTGAATTACCCAGCATTAGCCTCTCAGATTAGAGAGCCAGGTATTATTCTCCCGTTTGCTTCCCTGGTCCCTACCTCTGCTGCGAGGCTGCAGAGCACTGGCCATTGACCAGGAGCAGCATGGGAGGGAGAGCTGCCCGGCCCGCACTCACCGTGCCCCTTGCCTCGCAGCTGAGCCCATCTCTGCCCGGCAGCCAGCCCTGCGGCCCCACGTCCACAAACAGCCTGAGAAGACCACCCGCGTTCGGACTGTGCTGAACGAGAAGCAGCTCCACACCTTGCGGACCTGCTATGCTGCCAACCCCCGGCCAGACGCACTCATGAAGGAGCAACTGGTGGAGATGACGGGCCTCAGCCCCCGCGTGATCCGGGTCTGGTTTCAAAACAAGCGGTGCAAGGACAAGAAGCGGAGCATCATGATGAAGCAGCTCCAGCAGCAGCAGCCCAATGACAAAACTGTGAGTGGCCCTTGGGCCGGGTGTGGGACCTGGGCAGGGAGCAGAGCAACACTTAAGGTGCAAGGGGCTACCCAGGTTGGCCTGCAGGTGGGTTCCATCCTGCTCTGGGGCAAAAGCTGGCAGCCCCTTACTGTCTCTACCCATGCCCAAGGGAGAAGCAACTGGCAAGGGCCGCCTGCTGAGCCCTACACCTCCACCCCCAGCCCACATGGGTGGACTTATGCCCTTCAACCCACCCCACCTCGGGATCAGAATAAGTTCTGGTCCTGTTTTGCCAACATTCAGGTTGTCAGTTCCTCAAGCACCAGAGTGAGAGATACCTCCTTGGCTCCCCATCTAATTCAGGGGTTGGTGGGTGGGTCACCTTGGCCATTGACCTCCTGGGTGAGCCCCTTGACTCTGGGCGAGGCCTGCCTCAGCGCCTTCAGACAAGTGAGGTCCACCAAGGTGACCTATGACAACAGGGCACCCTCTGGTCTAGGTCAAGCCCAGGGCTCCATAGATCCATGGCAACACCCACTCCACAGGATTTCTGGTTGCGTTAAACTAAAGAGGTTCTCTCTTTTTTTTTTTTCCTTTTTACCGCTTTAGCCCTATTTTTATTTTTATTTTTTATTATTTTTTAAAGATTTTATTTATTTATTTGTCAGAGAGAGTGGGAGCGAGCACAGGCAGACAGAGTGGCAGGCAGAGGCAGAGAGAGAAGCAGGCTCCCTGCTGAGCAAGGAGCCCGATGTGGGACTCGATCCCAGGACGCCAGGATCATGACCTGAGCCTAAGGCAGCCCCTTAACCAACTGAGCCACCCAGGTGTCCCTTAGCCCTATTTTTAAATGCCATAACCCCCCCCCCCCCCCCTGTCATTCAACTTGGCAGGCCAGCCAAGCCTGGGCCAGGGCACTTTTCAAGTTGATGAGTGTGTAATAGCACACAATAGCGCCCAGACCCGAATGCTTGGGGGTGGGGGTTGGCTCTGTGAAGAAAAGTGCCTGGAGAAAGTGTAACTGAAACTGCCCAGAAAACCCACCGTGTCTAGAGCCTGCAGCTTTCTACCTCTGCGATGCCATAGACTGTGAAGGCAGATGGGAGGAGCTGGGATGAGCTAGCTGTGAACATAAATGGAAAGGAGAAAGTCAGAATAGAATTTAGTTTAATAAGGTCCAAGCAGACCGACTAGTCCCACCCACAGAAGCAGAAAAACAATACAATAAAACAAAACTGAACTCTGGCTAATATCCATACATGCAGCAGATTAACTGAGTCAATAATGGCCGCTATATAGATAAGATAATGCCAGGGTATATTTGCTTAGCTTGTGCAGACAAAGGAGGGAGGGAGTTCGGTCATTAACATGTTGGGATTGGGGGGCCTATTCACAGAATATCCAGGGGATGACAGGAACTCCCATGGTGGCTGCCAGTCCAGAAAGACACGATGGTGGCTTACAGGCAAACCCAGTGGAAGTGCAAAGTTACCAGCCGCCTTGGAAAGTACTGAGTGACTTCGCCTTGCAGAGTGACATAGATCAGCCTGCTTTTCAGCAACTGGTAAGTGTTAGCTCTCAGAGTGAGGAGGCTGAATCTCCAACAAAATGAAGATTCTGGCTTAACTGTCACACCATGAAAGATTCAAGGGGGAGAGGGTGTGTCCCTGGCTCCAGGGTTGAAGAGAGATGAAGGAGGTTTGGTATAGATGAGGAAAGTGCTGAAGGGAAACAAACTTCTTGTGAGTCTTTTCTGTGAATTAATAATTTGACCATACAGGTTGAATTTTCTATCAACTGGGCCTGCTTTGAGGGATAACCTCCAAAGTATCTAAGTACCTAAACATGCATGGGAAGGTGTACGGGGTTGCAGAATCATACATCTTAGACTTTTAGAGCTTGAAAGGACTTTAGAGATCACCTTGTCATTTTGATCAGCAATGAGTAAATTTCCTCCCTCTCAGCTCCTAGAGAATGGTGTATTTAAAGACCAAAATTAAGCTGTTTGTATTAATAACCAATGTTGTAAGACATAACTAGTGTTCTTATGGATGGGGAGCAGGTACCTGTCTGAGGACAATTTTCACAGGTATCAACAGAGAGTTCAGTTATTTAAAGACATGATGGATACCTTTTGTTATTATTATCCCTTTCTGGGACCAACTGCATCTACAATGTAGGCCTACTTTAACATTTGAAGTGTATGAGTTCAGATGTTATATACAGTCACATACTGTGAGGCATGTCTGGCCAAAGGAATATGAGTTCTATCATTCAGAGAGCGCATGAAAACCTGTTTTACAATTCATATATTTTACAGACCCAGAGAAGAGAAAATTAACTCACCTTATGCCTACAAAAGGCTTAAGGCTCAAGATAAATAAGATTATTAAATATATGTACTTTGTGATATGGCATATATACACATATTTTTTTTTTCTTAAGTGGTCAACAGCCCTGTGGAATCTTGTTCTATAAAACAAGATCTATTCTAAAAACTTGTTCCTTTCTTCTAAAATAAAATCTTAGTTGAGGTTAACTTTTTACCTTCACATTTACCCGGAGAACATTTTCTTTCTCTGTGGCAACAGTTAGGTAACAGGCCAGAGGCAGTGGTTTGTACAAGGACTTGGCCTGGGGTTTACATTTGTAAGTAGACCAGTCTAGAGGCTGGGCAAATTTGAGAAGCCCCTTGACCTCACCATGGGAAAGTTTAATAGGATAGAAAGGAAGGTAGACTCTGGAATTAGGAAAAAAAAAACTTATTTTAAAGTGAGGTTAATCTTATGAGTTATTTGAGCAAAACCTGGATCATAGAAGGCAAGTAAGAGGAGGGCTCAGGGCAGCCAAGTGTTTGTACCTTCTAAAACTTCAGTGTTAGATGAGAGCAGGGGGAGGGAAGCCAAGGCAGGAGGGGGGGGTGGTGGAGGCAGGGTGGAGAAGGAGGTTTCCAACAGCAACACAATACTTTCGGTTTAAAAGAAGGAGCCAGATATTTATAATGCTATGACGTTATAATATATGGGTCTCCTCTCGGAAGGAAGAGCCTGATTTAAAGAGAGAGAGAAAGAGAAAGAGGAAGGCCAAAAGACAGCAGGACCAACAAACAACAAGGAAGAAAGCCCATGCTGTGAACCCTCTGAGGAGTTAATCATTGTTCTGTGGAGCCTTCTCTGAATCTCCTGTCACACGATCTGAGCCTGTGTTATGGATTTTCCAACTAGAGAAGAGAGGCTTTGATGCCTAGAGACTGAGAACTCGCCTGCTCCCAGGGCAGCATGTAGCCAGCAGGATAATTTTATTTTGAGCATGCATGGTAGAGTTGCGATGCCATTTTACAGTGGGAAACACATTTGTTCTTAAATAATTTAATGCAACACAATGTTGGGAATTCAGTTTCAGATAAAACAGAGATCTCTTGAAAGATGGGAAAGCAAGAGGATTTCTTTTCAAGTTCTTTTCTTTGTGGGCTTTCTTTAAGCCTGTTAAAATTCAGTCATATATGTAGATATCTTTATCTGTATATCCATCTACACATGCAAACCCTCGCTCGTATGGATACACATATGGCGTGTTTATAATCCTTTTAAGAATACAATCGCAGCCTCCTTTATTCATTTCTCAACCTTCTACACAGGTGAATTTTTCAGAAGGAGGACCGGGCTCTAATTCCACTGGCAGTGAAGTGGCGTCGATGTCCTCTCAGCTCCCAGATACACCTAACAGCATGGTAGCCAGTCCAATTGAGGCATGAGGAACATTCATTCAGATGTATTTTTTTTTCCCTGTTGGAGAAAGTGGGAAAGTATAATGTTGAACTCCGAAACAAAAGTATTTAACGACCCAGTCAATGAAAACTGAATCGAGAAATGAATGCTCCATGAAATGCACGAAGTCTGTTTTAATGACAAGGTGATATGGTAGCAACACTGTGAAGACAATCATGGGATTTTACTAGAATTAAACAACAAACAAAACCCAAACCCATCATACGCTATCCAATGACCTTAGGAGTACTGAAAAAAAAAAAAAAGACGTTTTTAAAACGTAGAGGATTTATATTCAAGGATCTCAAAAAAAGCATTTTCATTTCACTGCACATCTAGAGAAAAGCAGAAATAGAGATTTTCTAGTCCATCCTATTCTGAATGGTGCTGTTTCTATATTGGCCATTGCCTTGCTAAACAGGAGCTCCAGCAAATGAGCAGGAAGAGAAACTGGCCTCCTTGGCTGAAAGAGTCCTTTCAGGAAGGTGGAGCTGCGTTGGTTTGTGATGTTTTTAGTTGACTTTAACGAGGGGTTAATTGAAATCCTGGGTCTCTTAGCATGTCCTGTAGCTGGTTTCTTTTTTACTTTTGCCCCTCCCCCCTCCTCTTCCTTTTTCCTCTTCTTCTTCTTCTTCTTCTTTTTTTTTTTTTTTTGAGATCCTTCCTCTATCAAGAAGTCTGAAGCGACTTTAAAGGTTTTTGAATTCAAATTTAAAAACCAACTTATAAAGCATTGCAACAAGGTTACCTCTATTTTGCCACAAGCGTCTCGGGATTGTGTTTGACTTGTGTCTGTCCACGAACTTTTCCCCCAAAGATGTGTATAGTTATTGGTTAAAATGACTGTTTTCTCTCTCTGGAAATAAAGAGGAAAAAAAAGGAAACTTTTTTTTTTTTGTTTGCTCTTGCATTGCAAAAATTATAAAGTAATTTATTATTTATTGTCAAAAGACTTGCCACTTTTCATGTCATTTGACATTATTTTTTGTTTGCTGAAGTAAAAAAAAAAGATAAAGGTTATACCGTGGTCTTTGAATTATATGTCTAATTCTATGTGTTTTGTCTTTTTTCTTAAAATATTATGTGAAATCAAAGCGCCATATGTAGAATTATATCTTCAGGACTATTTCACTTATAATAAACGTTTGGCATAGATAAATAAATAAATGCAACGATCCAGGGTCCCTCTTTTATATGTTTACAAGTAAGCCATTAACATGTCTGAAATTAAGGACTGCATGTGAATGGGGTAAACTGACATACAATAGGTGTGATATTTAATTGCAAATAGTTAAGGTCGAATTTGCCAGTTTGTGTTTTAATAGTTGAATCAAAAGTGGATGGAACCTTTGGTTCTCAGCGGTGATGTTACTGGTTTGCTTGTTTGTTTGTTTGTTTTTGTTTTTGTTTTTTGAAAATAAGATGCTATCCCGCGTTCTGGTCCCTACCTCTCCTTCCTCCTGTCTCTTTTCTTGCCCTGTCCACCCCACCCAAATAGGAAGAGGGTCCTGCTTAAAATGGGTTTTGATTTCGAGTCACTATTTTATTTTATGGGAATAAGTGCTTTATGCCAAAGTCTCCTGCTTAGGATTGTTGAAATGACCTATATTTCAAGTATAAGCTCTTGCTAAAAGAGAGCTTTTCTGCCTAGTCAGTGAGGTATGACCATTATTTACCAGTGGCTGCTGTCAGCCGACTGAGAAATGCTGCTTTATTTGCGCAGGAAGAGCAGGCCTAGAGGGGAGAGCGTTTTCTCAGCAATTCCCAGACCCGTCAGCGGTGTGTCTTTTCTCGTCTCTCTTCCCCACCCCCAACTTGTTTCCAGCCCCCTCCCCTTCCCTTTTTCTCCCCGAACTCTAATTCGCCAAACCTTGCAAGTACTTCGGGCTAGGGCTGAGAAGCGCGGCGGAGGCTCCTTTGGGAAAGAGCCTTTTATGGGATGGGGCCGGGTGGCGTGCTCCGCAGGCCCCCTCCGCGTTCCCACTGATGGGGACTTGCTTTCTAACACTCCCCCCTCCCACTCCCCGCCCCTGCATTTAGCAGTAGTTCCCGTGTGAGAACTAGAACCCGGGGGCAGATAAAGGGTCCTGCCCGAAATCAGGCTTCTTGGCGCTTCTTCGTTTGCGGGTGTCGAGTTGGGATTTGAGGCTTCACACTGTCGCCTCCACTTTCTCCACCCCGGGATGACACTTTGACTCTTTAGAAACTGGGTTCATTTGTACGTGCCAGTGTCAAGCCGTTTTACGTATCTGACAATTCTTAATGAATACGAGAGCTAACGTACCCTAATCGTGTGTCTTTTGGCGCGTGCCCCTTCGGACCCCTGGCAGGGGGCAGCGCGGAGGCCCGGCTGGAGACCCGGGGAGCCCCGCGGCTCCCGGGCTCTTCAGTTGCTTTCACCCTCTCCAAACCTGCCGCAAGTCGGGAAACGAGCCTCAATTAGCCTTTTGTTTGGCATCGTTCTACATAACGGGTTAATTACAGGCTCTACCGTGGGGGCAGAGAGAAAACAAACTTTGCATTGAAAATGTTACAGTGCATTAGACATGCCCGTTGATTACTTTGATTGTTGTGTCTAATTCTTCACAGAGGGGTAATAATTTGGCCGGCGGTAATAATGGCTTGTGGTCTTCTGTTGAGAAAAACAGGAGTTCCGTCTTATCTCACACAGATCTTCTGCTGGAAAGATCTCTCTTGCGCGCTTGCTCTCTGCTGTCTATCTCTATCTCTCCCCTCTGTCTCCTCCTGTCTATGTCTATCTCTGTCTCTCTAATGTCTCCCATCGGACTTGGCTCTTTTACCTTTCTGTTCACTATTTCTATGTTTTCCTTTTTCTCCCCATCATACCTGGGGTGGCTAACTGATTAAGTGCAAAGATGGCAGGTCCAAGGCGATTATTGGTGTCTGCAAAGTTACTGATCGCCCAAGTCCTGGTTTGGAAAACATTAAATGCCCTTCCCCAGCCACAGCTTCTGGTGGACTCGATAGAGGTTAGATGGGAAAAATTTATTTAGGGGTTGAATGCAATGGAGGGACTTAAGTGAGGCGCACATCTTTGTGATGCTTTCTCATCCTGACGCTTATTCCTAAGGTTAGGGGGGTGGGGAGTGGGGAAGGAAGTGATGTTTTACATATATAGATGTCAGATTTTCTGAGGTCCACAGCTTGAATTTAACTACAGTAATTTGGGAGGGGAATGATGAACGATTTGGTTTCACTTGCTAGATTCAAGATATTTGTTGCCTGATGGCTGAGAATGGATTGATGGGTCGATAGCATTCCATTTCTTGTATTATTCATATGAAAGGTGTGTTCCCCTCTAGACTCCTCAGCATGTGCTCTAAAATGTGTATCTGAAATGTCTCCTTGTTTGCAAACCATCTTTTGCACATACTCTCCTTTTCCCTGCACACCTCTGGAGACCTAGCTCTGAGCTGTGCTCTTCTAATGAAATTCCTCCTGTTTGCTATTATCTTTGATCCTCCCTCTCCTTATTACTCTGAATTCTTCCTTCTGGACATTATGACTCATTTCCTCCAGCTTCTGCAAGCTAAAACTTAATGCAACTAAAAACATCCAGGATGCTCTCCTTAAATCAGGGAATCCATATCTATACTCAGGATCCCCCCTCCCCATTGTTTCAGAGCAATAACATCTTCTATTTCAGTCTACTCTCTCTCTTTCCTCTTCATTACCTGGGCCTGGTTTTCCTTGCCATTAAAAAAGGTCCTTTCTAAGTTAGAATCATATTTGAAGAGACTTTTTTCTTCGCTGAAATAACATTTCTGGTTATTTGACATTCTTTGTGGGTGTGTGTACCCACTTACCAATTCACAAGTTGGTTTTTTTTTTTTTTTAATTCAAGATTAAATGGATGACTTTGTAATGCTCTGCTGCTATTCACCCTAATAAGCCTGTTAAACTCATTGCGTTGACCTCTTTTTGGTCTATCTCAGCCTTTTGACTACTAGCTAAAAGACAATGTGCTTTTAAGGTGCCTAGAAGTACGTGGCATTTCCCTAGCCCTTGAGTCTTTAAGCCATAAGATCGTTCTCATTGAAATAACTCTTGCAAATCCATGTGGATTTATTTAGCCTTTTCCATTTTCTTAAAAAAAAAAAAAAAAGGAAAATGTTAAAAATTCTGTTCAAACCACCAGAAGGGCTAAATTTGAATAGAACTCAATCAGTTTGGGGTTTTAATCCCACCCCTAATACTAGTAAACTAAGCAGAAAGTACTTATTTTCTTATTTGTCAAGTTTAGCCCATTTTTGTAAGGGAGATTTATAATCCAAATTATGCTTGAGTTGTATTCTTTAAGGGCTACTTACTTCCTTTCTGCTAATCAATAATTAAAGATTAATCACAACAAGGCAAGTCAAATTTTCTTTGGAGGTGCCTAGAGAAAAGGGCAAAGGATTTGTGTGTGTACCTTTATTTTAAAAGTGTTACTTTTTTAAAAAAGTGTTACTTTTAAAAATGCCCCCAAATCTTGAATTCTCGTTAACTATTTAAAATAAAAACAATTCACTTGTACAGTGTGGGTCAGTGTTTTTAAACTAAAATCCAAGTAGTTAATTCAGGGCGCTGGCAGCGATTCTGTTTACTGATCTTTTCTGATTGTTGTTTTCTTGATAACTGAGCAAGCCACTGAATGGCTGTTTGAGCCCAGGCGCCACAAACATAAACTTCACAGCTTACAATGTCCCAAGTCGTGATGGAGGATCTCTCCACACCTCCCGGAGACTTCTGAAGTGTAGACAGAGAAGTTGGTTCACAGGGAGAGAAGGAGGGGGGAGGGGCGGGAGGGACCGCTGCTGAGTGTTTGCTGTGAGCATTGTTACCATCACATCCTTTAATTTTTATGGCGCTTAAACTGTTAGCTCTGAGAAGCCAGTTTCTGTGCCTTGGAGAAGCCAGTCTGTCCCCAGAGCCGCACTTAAAACTACTTGACACTTTTTATTAAACAAACAAACAAAAAAAAATTCAAATCTTTCTGCCTAATCATCCTTTGGAAAAGCGCTCGGCAATGATAAGCAACGCGTTCTAAAAAGAAAACCTTCTCTCCCTCCATGCCCCTGTAAAAGAGAACGCCTAGATTTGGAGAAAAAGTTGTGGGATAAAATTGCTTTTCGCCAGGTGAGGGAAAGGCACTTTAAGACAGTCCTGTGGGAGATTGTACTTAGCCCTCTCCTTGTCTGGGATCCTCTTTCCATTCCATTGATTGAAGGTTCGTGTTTATTTCGGGGTGGTGTTATTTGTGGATTTGAGTGAGATGGCTACTTATTTTTGCCGATCTTCCTCGTGGTTATTCCCTCTGGTGCGCTTCCCGTGGGTGGGTGGGCGCAACGAAGCGGGGACCGACACTGGTCTAACCAGCCCCGCGACTCCTGCAGGCAAGTCAGCCCTTGATCCCTTCAAGAAGGGACAATCGTGGTCCGTGAGAGGAAAAAAGGGTGTTGCTGGGCCCTTCTCTTTCAGGAGTTGATCAGGTTGGCAGATCTGGAGGGCTAATCCAAACAAGGCGCTTGACTTGTGAGGTCGCGAGTCTAGACAGAGCTGGTGGCTCGGCGGCTCCTTATCTTTCCCTGGAATCAGCCGAAGAGGCGCTCCCCCGGCCCAGTGCGCTCCGCTCACCCTTGCCGGAGCCAACGCTCAGCACAGACGGCACAACAAACACAGCACCTGAGGCTTTACAGCTCGCTTTATTGTTTAATGGGAATGCTGCAAAACAGTCATTTGTTTTCTTGGACCCGCGCCCCGGCCTCTTCGCGTTCTGGCCACCGACTCTGGGTGGGGGTGTGCACCAGCGCCGGGCTGTCCGGTCCCGCACCGCGAGGGAGGGCGCTTTCGGCAACTCTGTCCTGCC
Source organism: Taxidea taxus jeffersonii (assembly GCA_003697995.1). Taxonomy (NCBI): domain Eukaryota; kingdom Metazoa; phylum Chordata; class Mammalia; order Carnivora; family Mustelidae; genus Taxidea; species Taxidea taxus. The sequence continues at coordinate 4,088 of ML108511.1, read as the reverse complement.
TCCTTTCCCTCTCTCCAGGCCCCCAGAGAGGGCCCCTGGTTGGGGGCGGGGTGGGGGGCGCTGCTGCCCTTTTCTTTACTCTGAACCCCGGAGGCGGAGTGGGTGGAGGGACTGTGGAGAAAGCCTAGGTGTCTTGGACTAATCCGGTATCTCTTCTTGCTGCCTGGAAATGACAGTTCTGCGCTATAGCCATTTATGGTTTGCGGGGTCAGTGAGCTCTGACTCAAGGGCGATCAATAAAAACATTTAGTTCAGTAATAAGCGGCTCCCCCCACCTCTTAATGTACCGAGAAAGATGCGTCACCGTCTTGGACAGGGTGTCCCTGAGCGTCGGAGCGCCCTTCCTTTTCCCAAGAGCACAAAGAAGTGACATGACTCGCCAGTGTTTTCGTGACTGCTTCGTTGGGCAAACCATGGGTCTTCCTTGATCCTCCAGCTGGCTTTTACCACAGAGAAACTGGCACTGCCATCCACTTGGAGGCAAGGGAGCCATTGGGACAGGGCTTGCTCTCAGGGCCCTTTTTGAGGACAAATAGCCAAGCTTGGGGATTTATAATCAAGAATTTGTGACTCACATTTCAGATTAATTGAGGTTAAATTGATTATAATTTTTGTCCATCCCTATGGGATTTTTCTCTTGTTTCAGAAAGGAGGGAGTTTCTAGTTACATCTTGTTATTCACTGTTCTTGTAGTTTGCAAGCAACATTCTGTGTCTGTGTGTGTCACTGGCGTGGAATAAATAATATTGCCTCCTGTTTGAAAACTAAGCGGAGATGTGAGTGAGGGTGATTTGGTTATGTGCTTAATGTGGTGGCTATACAAACACCACCATCTCCCAGGTTTGGAGGCACCACAAATCCATATCATGCTTTCCCCTGCCAGGTCTCAGCCTCACGGACTGTGTGTTAGATGAAAAAAGACAAAGCAAGACAAAAGCCAAGTTTCATGAAATTGATGGATTTCAGTAAGGAGATTGAAAAAATAGTCTTTCTCCAGAAAATAATTCTTAACTGTACTTAGGCACTAACTTGTCTTGTTCTCATGGGTAAGGGTTGCTGTTTATTTTGACCTGTCACAAATACAATGTGTTGGTTGAAACTTGTTATACTTAGCAGGTATATGGAGATAATGCTAGACAGGCCACTGAATATGATAACGTAAAATATGGTGGGAATTAACTTTTAAGGGCTATGAAGGATTTTACTTTTTCCTAGTAGCTTTTTAATTAATTTTTCTTCAAAATGTTATATCTATTTGCTCAAAGTCCTAAAATATCTAACAGTAAACTAGCTGTTCAGTGCATAGTAAAGGTATGATTGGCAAAATCTTACTTAGGCAGGGTCTATCCTGCAGCCATTTTGATAAGCTACCTATATTCTTAATTAGTTTTAAATAAGTCTTCTTCTCCTTCATTTAAAAAAAAAATGCCCACAACTAGGTAAAAACACTTTTTGTTTGAAAATTTCAATTATTACTTATTAGAACAACTATTCATTTGTTTTTTAGTATGTCCAGGGGGTTTACTTTAAAAATAGCTTTAGCAAAGCAAAAAAGTGTATTTGATTTTGGGAGAGTACTAGCAGGAAACAAAAAACTGAGACAGATTTGTGAAGAAAAAAAGCATATATACTTTGAAACAGTAAATTTTAAGCAATAAATGGAAGAATACTTATGGACCAAATAGTGAAAAATCTCAATTTAAACTCACAAAATATACCTGCTAGTTATTTAACATTTTATATCAGTAGTCAGAAATTTTTGTTTTGAGATATCAATTCTCAAAAAGAAATACTTGAAATTAAAATAACCTATGTCAACCCAAATACATTTAAGAGTTAATTCACAAAATAAGACAGGTGACTTTATTTGTAAAGTGCGTTAATTGCTTTCATTAACAATGAATGCTGATATCTAAAATGATCAAATGTGGAATATATAGATTACCGGTTTCTGGAGAATGAAAATGCTTAGTAAATTCTGAAATCATTCACTTTCTAAATTAATACATGGAAATACTTTAGAGATCACCACTTAGAATTCTGTATTTGTATCATAGTACATTTCATATTTTTAAAACTATGATATATCCTTGAAGTCTTTACAACTTCCGAGATAGTAGTCACTCTTGCACTTTATGCATGGCCAAATTTCTGCCTATTTTATGAGAAGTTAAACGCTTGGATGAAAGATGGTATCACCAATAAAACCTTACCTTTTAGTTCTATTATCCCATCAATGGATTCATAGGTCTCATTAATGTTAATGGAAAATGTCTTTATGTGTCATGTGCAAAACAGGGCTTGGAGATATTTCACCCAGCAATGTCTTTATAGCAAGTCTGCTAGGGCTAAAATGACCTAAAAAGTAGTTTCCTTTCCATCTAAGCCCAGATAAGGTTAGTCTTGCAGGTGCAAATGAGCATATGAAGTGGCCGAATTAGAATTGACTTTAAAAATAGATGTATTATTTTTTTAAAAAAGACCTGAACACCCCCCACACACCCACCCAAACCACCACCTTTTAGAATTTTTGGAGTAACCCCTACTTAACTAATAGTTCAGAAATATTCCTTCAGGCAAATTCAGTAGCTTCTCTACCACTGAGACCTGGGACCAAAGCTGGTTATATACTGCTTACTCAACATATTGGAAGTTGTTTCCATTGAATACAGAATTGAGTGATGGTCCAAGAATATAAATGATGAATATTATATATTCAATATATATTATATATACGAATATATATTAATTATATATAATTATATATACATAATATAATGTATAATAATGTATATATAATATATATACATTATATATATATGAATTATATATATATATTATTCATCACGAATGTTGTTTTGGTTATTCAAGTTGAAATCTTCCAGAATCACTATACAGACTATTTTAAATCTTCTTTATAAGGAATATCAAGAAAGGAGGCAGTTTCTTCTAGAGCAGAAGATGCATATTGGTTGTTTCTGCCGTGGCATGACACTTTTCTATCTGGAAGGCCCTTTACAGTCATTAGCTATGCACGAGAGTCCACAGAGCCCATTTTCCTAATAACCTCTGTACCTGTTTCTCAGCAGAGTTCTCAATTCCTTCTTCTTTCCTTCATATGTTTAAGAGCAGAACATCAAAGAAGCGATACTCTGTCCCTGATGACTTCAATGGGGACTACATTAGATCAGAGAATGGAAACTATTTTATCGACATCTTCAGTGTGCCCACTCTCCTTACTTCCAGGAATTAAGGGGGGATGCTGCATGGTGACATGGGTGGATACAATAAATTAACAAAACTGTAATTTATCTCCTGAAAGCTGTGACTCTCAAACTTTTTGATTTCAGGACCCCTTCACACTCTTCAAAATTATTGAGGATCTCAAAAAGCTTTTGCTTATCTGAGTTATATCTGTTAATATTTGCTGTGTGATAAGTTAAAAATGAGGACTTTGCAATATTTTTCATCTAAAATAAGTGTTACCATAAATAACTTTTTCTTTTCATAAATAACTTTTTAATGAAAAATAAATATAGGTCACAAAACAAAAAATTTAGTGGGAGAAGTGGGCAATTTTTCCAATTTTCTAATTTTGCAAATCTTTGAAGTATCTGGCTTTATAGAAGAGAACTTAATTCTCATATCTGCTTCATTATTCAGTTATTGGCAATAACACACATCATGTAGCCTCTGGAAAACTCTATGTCCACTTGTGAGAGAATGAAAGTAAGAAGGTAAATAATTTTTTAGTATTATTATGAAAAGAGTTTTGACCTCCTAGACCTGCTGAAAAAGTTTCACCCCTTCAGAGGTCCTCAGAACACATAGTGAGTACTTCTGCCTAAAAAACGGCCTTAAAAAACTTCTGCCTTAAAAAGAAGGCTTATAGAGAAACTGTTGTTTGAGAGCATTTTATTGCTTATATTAATACTCTAGTGATACAGATTTGTTTTTAAGCCAAGTCTGGGTCACAGTTTTATTTTGTGACTTTTAAGTTTCATCATCAACTACTAATCAACTACATTTAAGTTTCATCATCAACAACTAATAACTAGTATAAATGACTCTGGGCCTTGAAGAAAAAA
>ML108510.1:0-32190 GCA_003697995.1 Taxidea taxus jeffersonii | reverse complement strand
GTAAGACTTTAAGTAGTGCAGATTTATGGGAAAAGTTCAGAAATTCCACTTTGGATATTTACGGCTCAAATTCCTACAATATATCCAAGAAGACTAAGTAGGCACTTAGACATGTGTATGGAGACCACCACAGAAACTCAGGTTAGAGATTACTTTTGAGAGTTATCATCAGTGATTAGATGGTATTTAAGATCACGAGACTTGATGAGATCACCAAGAGAGTGTATTTGAGAAAGATAACCAAGAATTTAGCAAAAAGGACAACAACATTAAGCATGAGGATGTAGGACAAGTTGTAGAGACTGACATGGGAATAAGTGGTAGGAAGAACATTAGGAGAGCATGATTTCCTGGAAGCCAGGGGAATAAATAATTTAAGGAGAATGGGATGATCAGCTGGATCAAATTCTGCTAATAGGCCAGGTAATATGAGAGCCAGAAGATGATTATTTGATTCAGCAATTTTAAAGTCATTAGTGATCCCGACAAGAGACATTTCAGCGGAGAGATGGAGGTAAAAGTCATGTTGGAGTAAGATCAAGAAAGAATGGAAGAAATAGAAATAGAGATACCAAATACAATAATTTTTGTTATGATAATATTTTTATCTTCTAATTTTCTTCAATTCATCAGTTCTGTTTAGGTGATCCACTAGCATGATTAAAGTGATGAGTGAGGCAATGGTGGTTCTATAATACCTCATTACCTGTTATCCTCTGTCTCTTTGGAAAAATTTCTGCACCTACAAGATGTTTCCCACAGCTAGTCTTCTGCCCAGGTGGGCTTTGTCTCCTGGACTGTGTCCCTATGTCTCTTATGCAGGGTGTAACCTGCTGCATCAGGAGACAGTTCAGTATTTTCCAAGCTCTTAGCATTGCCTCTCTTTGCTTTCAGGGATATGGTACTACTTTCCCCACAAGAGATATTGTTTGTCCTCAATGGTTTATTTTTAGTCATATCTGCTTTATATCTAAAAATGCTTTGGCATGGTTGGCATAATAATTCATTTTTTACACAGTGTCTAAGACTGATGTATTATTTCCACTCATTTTAATAATTTTTGGTCATTTTTGTTTAATTTGTAGGAGGAAGGCAAAGGGATGATCATCTATGTTTATGCCACATTTCTATAAATTTGGCTCTATAAAGTCATATTTCCATTACTAAATGACTGACCTTGGGTAAGTTACTAAACTTTTATAAAACTCAGTTTCACTATCCATAAAGTGAATTATGACACATAAAGGGTTACTGTGAAAATTTAAGTGCTTGGCACATGTTAAACTCTCATTAAGTTTCTACCACTTTGAAAACACACAAGGATATTCAATATATATGAGCATCACTGTTTGTCTGTTATTGGCAATCCTAAAGGCATCTTTAAATACTGGGAGAAACAGGTTGATTGAACATACAACGCAAAGAAACAGTTTTTCCTTATTTCAGAGATGCATTGGGAGGAGGTAGAAAGAGGTGTATTTTATTGCCAAGATTAAAAAAAAATAGTTCTGGAAAAATTTGCAGAATTTTTCCTATTAATAGGACACATTACACAATCATGTTATGAAGATTAAAAACATGATAGCAGAACATGAGGAGGCATACTGCTCTTGGATTCTGTGATTAAAGGAAACATTTTTGTGTAGCCCTAAAATTAATTTAGACTATTTCCTTTGCCTTTAGGCATATGGCAGAATAATGTAAGGTCATAAACTTTAAAGATAGCAGTCATCACCAAATTCAATTTCTTCATGCTGACTGCAATTTAGTTGTTTTTCCTTGAAGAACTGTTCTAATTCAGGGAATTAATAAGCAAAGCAAAGTATTTAAACCTTCCTGCCTTACAAATTATATTGCAGATCTGCAGTGAATGTAGAATACTAGCAAGATTTTTTTTAATTAGAAAATTTTAGAAAAATGAAAATTTATATTGTGAATCTTATTTTTAAATTTTTAAACATTAAACAGTCCCAAAAGTTCTGATTTTTGTTTTAGTCAACATATTTATTCATTTTCTAACATACTTAGGAAAGCAGTTTGTTTTCATGTCAACAATATTTAACAGTTTTGAAACTGAAAGCATAAATGTTTGTATTGCTGTACTCAGAAGTATCAGCATATCATGGTTATGAGATCCTGATTTTTTCAAAATAATTTCACTTTTAAAGTTTCAAAATATTTACATGTGAAAAAGGAAAAAAGGAAAAGGGAAAAATGGAAATTCGTTCTTTAATCTATTTATCTATTATCTATTAATCTATTTATCATTTATTGAATGGGTATTCTTTGCAAGTGCCTAAACTATACAAAAGAACTTACTATCTTATGGAAAAACCAATAAATAAACAGATAATAAAACAATTTAGAGGTGCTTCAGTGGCTCAGTCAGTTGTCTGCCTTGACTCAGGTCATGATCTCAGGATCCTAGGATAGACCCCTATATGGGGCTCTCTGCTGAGCAGGGAGCCTGCTTCTCCCTCCCCCACTCCTTCTGATTGTGCTCTCTCTATCTCTCTCTCTCTGTCAAACAAATAAAATCTTAAAATTTTTTTTTTTTTAAATTTGCTGTCACAGTGGAAGTTCTTGGAGATGAGAAGACAGAGACCCAGACAAGGGAAGGAGAATAACTGTGGGTGCATAGAGATGGCTTTCAAGATCCTTGTGCTGTATGTTAAATGTGAAGGATGTGGAAAGGGCATTACAGAGAGGAGTAGCACATGTAAAAACTCAAGACATGAGGAAACTGGTGTGGTTGGAATTAAAGAGTAAGAGATGGGGAATGGCAAATTTAAGGCTGTATGAGTAGAACTATGATCAAGAAAAATGTCTTTCAGACAAAGGCCGTATGATTTTACTCATATGGTGGAATTTAAGAAATGAAACAAACAACCAAAGGAACAAAAAGAGAGAGAAACAAATCAAGAAACAGAGTATTAGCTATAGAGAAGAAATTGATGGTCACCAGAGGGGAGATAAGCAGGGAATGGGTGAAATAGGGGTGGGGATTAAGGAGAGCCCTTCTTATGAACACCAGGTGATGTATGGAATTATTGAATTATCACTGTATTTCCCAACTAATATTAACGTAACACTTGATATTAACTATACTGGCATTAAAAACTTTAAAAATAAAGAAAAATGTCTTTCATTGCAATGAGTCTTTATTGAATCCTTGACAGGTAAAGGTTAACTTGTCAGTGTCTGATTACTGAAAGAGCAGCTTCTCTGAGAGATAATGGTCATCCTAGGGCAAAATAGCCTGACAATGATGCCAGGTCAAAATAAGAACCAGAAGATGTTCATACAATTCAGCAACATAAGGTCACAAATAACCTTAAAGAGATTTAGAATAGATGCCATGAACCAAGTCAGAGGAGTAGAACAATGAACCTAGAAGAATCTCTAGGTTCTACCTATAGTTGATAACCATGAAAATAAAAGTTATATAAAGATACACACTGGAGATGGATACATCAAAGTTTTTATAATTTTTTGAAGATCTTATTTATTTATTTGAGAGAGAGAGCATGATTGGGGGAGGGACAAAGGGAAAGGGAGAAAACTCCCCACTGAGCAGGGAGCCCTACGCTACATGGGGCTTGATCCCAGGACTTGGATCATGACCTGAGCCAAACACGGAGGCTTAACCAACTGACCCACCCAGGTGCCCCTCTAAGCTCTTACTATTAAAAACTCTTTCCCAAAGGGGTTTAACTAGGGGTCTCTGTAGATGAATTCTAAACTCATAGAGGGCTCCATCCTCAGAATTTAGGAGCAAGATCAGAAAATGTCACTGTATGATATTGAAAGTAATCATCATCTTCAAAAAACATGTATTTGTCCATCTTCAAAGGTAAGTCACAGGAAGAAATGATTTGTGGAGGCTCTGTTGGTAACACTGATGTGGTCACAATTACTATCAAGTGAATAATTGGTCTCTCAAAACTCATCAAGTATTTGATATAAGTTGGGGAGTAATGAGTTGTAACATGTCTAAAAGGTTGGTGACAGAACACTAAGATGGCAGCTCATATATATAAAATGTTTGAGATGAATATATGTTAAGTAGAAGTCTTCTAAGTAGTATTCATGTATGTTACAGGATTTATAAAATGGTCAACAGATCTGTGCAAACATTAAACAAGATGTTCCCACTTCTAAAAATACATATATGTTTGGTATGCTTGTATATAAACGTATACATATATGTGAATATATAAAGATATATGTATAGATACAAACACAGGTTTGTTTTTACCTGGCAAAAATTATTAACTTTACTACCATTTAATGCAGAGCTTTACACTGACATCTTAATTGGTTCATGGCCAAATATCTTCTACCCTCTGGGAGAAGGGTGATACCCTACATATAAAGGTGATGGCAGAGGCATCTTTATCTCCTTCTCTTGCATCATATTGCACACATTTCTGTTTACACATGAAGAGTCATTCTAAGCAGACACAGGACAAACACAGCTATTCAAAGATTAGGAAATACATTGGAGGTGCCTGGGTGCCTCAGTTGGTTGGGCGACTGCCTTTGGCTCAGGTCATGATCCTGGAGTCCTGGGATCGAGTCCCACATCAGGCTCCCTGCTCAGAGTCTGCTTCTTCCACTGACCTCTCTCCTCTCATGCTCTCTCTCTCTCTCAAATAAATAAATAAACAAATCTTTAAAAAAAACCCACAAAGATTAGGAAATACAAATGAGCAAATTCATTCAAGAAGCTATGAACCATCTGATTCTGTAAGAATGTAAGGAAAATGCATATGAGTGAGGAGATGCAGTGAAAGTACAATTACAAATCTTATGGTATTAATATTAAGGCATAATTTTTCCACCTTTACCTGCCTCTCCATTCAGGAAACTAGCGGGTCTGTGCTCATTGTTTTGGAAGTGGGATATGGTAGAGAGGAAAACAGGACAGGATCTGTAAGTTCTTATAATTTTTATTTCCAGAACCTATAAGCATCAACTAGGGAGAAAATTCCTCATATAAACAATGGTTATTGAAGGAAGCCAAGGGGGACAGAAGGCTCCCATCTATGACCCCACCCCAAAATAAAAAGATATCCCCTGAACTATAGAGAGAACAGAAAGTAGAGAGATACATAGAGATAGAGAGAGGGAGGAAAGGGAAAAGTGAGAAAAATATGAAGAGAGAAAAAAAGAAAGAGGTGTTTGTGGGTCTGGCAGATCTCAGGGGATCTAGGAAGTCACCACAGAAAGCTCTGTGGTGTGTCTAGGAAGATGGAGCCCTGGACAATTTCTCCAATATATTCTGTGTTCCATCTTGCACAGAATAGTTCATGTCACTGGACCTGGAGTAACCCAACCAACTGGGTGATATATATTTCATTGTCAAACTACTGCAGCAAAGTCAAGGAGTACATTGTCCTCCTGCTCTCAACTCTTTCTTGATACTACATAAGACTCTAGCACTGTGACAAAGCCCTGGGAGGTGAGTATGGGGAGTGGTGATGACCCTTGAAGGAACTGAGATGTTTCACACACAGTGATAAAATAGAGAGAGAAATTAAGTTGAATTATAGAAAATTAAGTTGATTTTGAGATGAGATATTTAATAGTAATTGCATAAGGATTTTGGACTTAATCTGGGAAGTAATTAATCTGGTAGCAATTACAGGAGTTTAAGTGCAGGAATTTAGCATCATGGTTCTTTTCTTTTCATTTCTTCTCTTTTCTTTTTTTGGTCTTCCAACAGCATATTAGAAAGAATGTAGACAGTTAAAAAAAAAAACCACCATCGTGAACATAAATTGAGTCTTTCAGCCTGGGATAAGCTGAATTAAAAAAAAAGAAATTAAAAGGTCCAATAGTGTATCAACATTTTTTTTCACTCATTTGCCAAATGCAAAATTGGTCTAGATGTACAGACTCTCAAACAACAATGTACAGCCTTTCTTTGTCTTCCATGCTAAGAGATATGAAAAATTCAGGGCCAAACAATACCAAACGTATAGGCCTCAAAACCATTGATGTTAGGACATTCACTAGTTTTAGCTAAGATACATTAGTTTTCACACTGATGTTAGGACATTCACTAGTTTTAGCTAAGATACATTAGTTTTCACATTGATGTTAGGACTTTCACTAATTTTAGCTAAGATACATCTGAAACACTGACAAGTGATTACTTACAATAACATGAAGTAAATTTTTTGAAAAATAAAACATTAATAATTCTGGAGTATATACCAAAGGAGCAAATGACCAGTTTAAGGTATCAAACAACTTGTTTCATTAGTCATTTTGAGTCCATGTTCTAAAATCCAGAATTTAGTTATCTTTCTTCTAAGCCAAGAGTTTCCTGTCATGTCAGTATCTGTATTATGAAGTAAAGAAGACTGAGATGAATGAATGCTTTTATTTATCACAATGGCTATTATCAATTGTCTAGGACTTCAACAGTGCCATGGAAGTCCAGGAAAAGTTCATGCATAAAGTTATTGCCTTTGCTGACTTAGAATTGCCCCATTCAATGGCACAGAGCAACCCTTAGTGAAGCCTTTTAAAAAAAGACAGGTTGAAAAATGGGTTAGCAGAGGTAAATACAGCATCTGCTTTTAGAGCTACCGACTCAGGAATTCTCTCAATTATGAAATCTTGCAGAGAAGTGATTTTTCATTCTTAAAATCTGGTGATGACAATATTCCTTACTCCAGAGCTGGCATCATCACCATCATCACTGTCTTGTGAATTATCACCTGCTCCAGCTACTGAAAAATCTACATCCTAATCACCACCCATGTTGTTCTTCAACTCAGAGAAGTGATCAAAATTCCATGTGTCTTCATCTGAATCATCTTCTCAGACTTTCAAATATTGAAGTCCACACTAAACCAATCAAATTTTGTCTTTTCTTTTGTTAACCTTGGCCATGACTGACCAGATTCGCCTGTTGTAAACAATGTAAAATTGATCTATTCTCTTATGCTTGGAATCATTTGGACCAATCCAGTGAAAAAGATCAATTTAATGTAAATGTTTAAAATTATCACTTCCTCTAAAACAACTGAATGTAAGGTTGGATTTTTAAAATTTACATTAATATCTTTACTGTCTTCACAAAATTTAATGAAGATGTAGTCCCTTTAATTGTACCACTTTGTACCCCAACAGGGTTATAGGTGAATGGGTGAGTTGGGGCCTCTCCAACTCTTCTTGCTTCCCTCAGGCTACAGCAGCAGGGGGCACCCCTGAGTTCCCAGAATGCACCAAGGGGAGAGAACCAACTCTGATCTTGGAGGAGGAATGTCTCAGCATCACAGTTCTCTATAGAAGATTGTCCAGGGAGGAGATATTAGAGGTTAACATGCTTTGTTAATATGATTTCTGGTAAGTGGAAAGATACACTCTTTATTGTACATTAACAAAATTGGGACTTTACTGTATAAATCAGTATTCTTTGAGGTTGTTTTTTGTGTTCTAGAACTTGAGGTCAACAGCATCAGGGTGAAGTGACTCAGCTGGATATGTGTTTTTCTCCAAACAAAGCACTTTAGGGGCTGATTATATGGATTTGGGGTTTGAGCCAAAGAGTGGAAAATGAGTTGACAATAATGGCAAGGGTGTTATTTTAATTATGAGCTACAGAACTGACTCGCTAAGAAGGGACCTGTCAAAGAAAACTTGCACCAGAGTTAAGCAGGCAAATGAAGACCCTTCAACTTGCTACAGAGGAGAGAGACTGAACTCTACTCCCCTGAATCAAAAGGTTGGAGGGAGGGTCTCCTGGGTGGCTCAGTGGTTCAGTGTCTGCCTTTGGCTCAGGTCAGTCCTGGCATCAAGCCCTACATGGGGCTTCCCGCTCAGCCTGGAATCTGATTTTCCTTTTCCTTTTGCACCTTCCCCCCACTCATCTCTCACTCTCTGTAATGAATAAATTTTAAAAATCTTTAAAAAAAAAAAGGTAAGAGAGATTGTAAATGCTGAGATAAGCTAGTGAAAAAGTACTGGAGGTTGGTCAGTGGAATGTGCCCAGTACACTGAATCAATCCTGAGTTTGAAAATCTTTATGATTAAGCCGCAGCATTTGCTTATAGGCACTTATCAAGTTAGGCTTCTATTCTCCAATGGGAGACAGGGGTACTATCTTTCTTGATGGTTACACTTCAGAGATGACTCCGAGGTCCTTAAAAAAGACATTCCTGGGTTGTAAAACTGGTTAGAGGCTGGGAGAGGATTTATCTACATTTCAAAATCGTAGAGAAAGAATTTGCAATTATGAGCATTTAAAGTAACCACTCTAAGAAAAGGGAGGTTAAAGGCCTAAAGTCAGGAAAAGACCAGCCCAAAATTTAGTCAATCTGAGGGGAATGTTAAGGCCATCTTGGTCAGTGAATAGAAAAGGTGGTGAAAGACACAGAAATCACATCAGGATAAATGGATTATAGTTCCCAGTTTTGTCAAATAATTTTAAGTGGTAGCCTACGTTGGGAGTTAGAAAATACAGGTCTTATACAGGTTTTAGAGAATAGTGATTTTTTTTTTAAATCCTGTGACAGTAATCTTTCCTGCTGTAGGAAGAAAAAGGTTGGTGTATTAGAAACGAAAATGGGTTGCATGTAAGGCAATCTGACATTTGTTCTCAGAATTCCTACTTGTTCTTTATATACTGGAGTGCATCCTCTTTAGCAAGTAAGTTAACTTTGTAAATTGTGCCATAATCAGTAAACCTCAATAAAAAAGGGAAGAAAATAAACATTTAGGGTACACACACCAAGTATCAATAGATGTTCGATATTTTCTCATGGATTATTTCATTTAATTTTCACAATTCTTAGAAGTAAGTGAGAATTAATCCATATTTATGGATGAAGAAACTAAACCTAATGCAGTTTTTAAAACTTGTTTAATATATTAATCCAGCTTTGTGCTCTTAATTAAGACTTGTTTAATATATTAATCCAGCTTTGTGCTCTGGTATTAATGAAGATGTCTTCATTGTCATTGTCACTACGCAATATGGAACTATAATTGTGAGACTGAATGCTCCCTATAAAAACAGAAGATCTCTCCAATATGAGGAATTTGAGAGGCAGGGAGGGGAGGTGTGGGGGGAAGGGAAGAAAAAAATGAAACAAGATGGAAGTGGGAGGGAGACAAACCATAAGAGATTCAATCTCAGGAAACAAACTGAAGGGCTGCTGGAGGTAAGGAGGTAAGTGTGGTTGGGTTATGGACATTGGGGAGGGGATGTGCTATGGTGAGTGCTGTGAAAAAGCCTGATGATTCACAGACCTATACCTCTAGGGCAAATAATACATTATATGTTAATAAAAACAAAACAAAGCAAAACAAAAAAACAAAAGAAAACAACAAAAAACAGGAACAAAACAAAAAAACCCAGCAGATCAAACTTGATTATTGTCAACTTTCTTCTCTCTGGTGTGATCATTTCCATATTACACTTTTCCAAATACGCATTTTCTTAGTATTTTACTCAAAAACAACCATTGTGTAGATTACTTTTACTCCAAGGAGGGTCACTGCCAACAACTTGTACAGACATTGTTTTTTTATTACTAACATAAGTAATAATGATTTCCAGCTGTTAACCAAAGAATAAAGCAGTAAGCACCTAACTAGTAAGTTTGCTAAGGTACTTTTTTACCTGAAGCTCCACGTTTTAGTAAAATTATTGACTTTGATATGCAATTTATATCCTCTTGAGGCATTTTCCATTTCATCTCTAAACTTGATATATATAGGTTACTTTCATTTTAATACATACTCTAAATCTACTTGATAGATGTAGAGGAAAAAAATAGCCTGACCTTAAAGTAGTAATTCTTTAGAAGCAAACACTGGATTTCTCCATGTCAATTTTAGAGCAACTGTCAATTTAAAGTGTTCCATTGATTGTATCATCTTACAGGATTTTTATGATATTAGATTTGCAAATGTAATGATTTCTATTTATTTTAACTGTACATCAGCTTTAAGGATTTGTCTTTTTAAAATCAAATACTTTCCAATTTAAATTGTTTTGTTTTCATTATAAGTACTATCTAACTACAATAATCATGTTTAAAAAAAATCAAACTAGTTGACTTTGGATGGCTATTGATTTCCAGAGGATGAAATAATATAAATGGCATAGTTGGGCTCCAGAAAATTCCTAAAATAAAGGCAATTCAGGAACACCTGAGTGGCTCGGTTGGTTAAGTGACTGCCTTTGGCTCAGGTCATGATCCTGGAGTCCTGGGATCAAGTCCCACATTCGGCTCCCTGCTCAGCAGGGAGTCTGCTTCTCCCACGGACCTCTCTCCTCTAATGCTCTCTTTCTTTCTCAAATAAATAAATAAAATCTTTTAAAAAGAAAAAAAGTAAAGGTAATTCATACTGAAACATCCAAAATTGCACTTATTAAATCATGTGCAAGCCCACTCAGTTTAAAGTGTACAAAGAGTTATTTTCATGCAATGAAGATTGCCAGGGTTTTGGATGTGGTTGTCAGTCCTTAACATTCTCTAGAAAAAGGATCTGAAATGTATTTCATGCATTTAAGGAAAGAGTAAATATTACACTCACAGATCAACTGATGCCACCCCTTATATCTATTCTGACTTTCTGCAGCAGAGAAAATTGTTTTCAGCGCATAGACCAGTGAGTAGATTGGTCATCAGGCTAGCATCTTGTGGGGCTTCACCTCAACATGGACATTGCATACATTTCCCCCTCATTTCACCTGTCTTTTTCTTTCTTCCTTCCTTCCTTTCCTTCCTCCCTTCTTTCTTTCCTTCCTTCCTTCCTTCCTTCCTTCCTTCCTTCCTTCCTTCCTTCCTTTCCTTCCTTCCTTTCTTTCTTTTAGAAAAGCAGGAAAGAAATGCTCTGGCAAATTGCAACTACCTATGAGGATTACATGAGAATTTGAAGTGATATTTGCCAAATGCAAAGCACTAGATGAATACACAGAGCAACATGCAAAATTACCAAGAGGAGACTCAAAGAGGATTTTATAACTTTATACCTCTGTACTTACTTTGATTTTAACATCATTTCCAAAAGTAATTATTTTGCTTATGACTTTATTTGGAAATAACACATTAGGAAATATAGATACCACATAGCACAGATAAAAGTGATATTATGTACAGTCGAAAAATCTGAATGGGAATATTGGCTAATCTGGAACAATGGTTCCCAGAATCATCTTCGTTGTATAGTTCCAGCTTGGCATTGGTCACAATAGAAATTTGCATAAAATTTGGACCAATGAATCAGCAGCCATTAACTCCTTAAAGTCATCAAACTCACCATAGGAGTAGGAGGCAGAGAAAGACAGTTGTGGAGGGGCTGGTGGGTCCCAGTGTATCTTCACTCTGAATTTTTCTCTTCTTTTTGACCACTGACTTAGTGACTTATAATGACTTACAATCTTCCAACTCCCCTTTGTGGATCCTTACTAATGTCTCATTCTGATGATAAATTCCTGAGTGCATAATACTCATAGTGGCTCTGTTTCCTTGACTAAAGCCTGACTAATCTATTGAGAATATTTTCATTAGTATTCATTTGTACATTTCTTTTTTATTATTTTTCAATTAATTTAGTCAACATTTGGTAGTCACTTTTAATTCTTTGTCCCTCCTTCCTTTCTTTATTTTCTTGCTTCCTTTTCTATTTGTCTTATTATTTATTTATTTATTTATTTAAGATAGAGAGAGCATGAGTGGGGAGGGTCAGAGGCAGAGAGAGAAGCAGGCTTCCCACTAAGCAAGAAAACCGAAGTAGGGCTCGATCCCAGGATCCTGGGATCATGACCTGAGCAGAAGGCAGACACTTAACCTACTGAGCCATGCAGGTACCCCACCTGTTTGTCTTTATCAGAAAGTAAGCAGTATGAGAGCAGAGACTTACATCTTGTTTCTCTAACATGTCTCCTACACCTGCAACATATCACCATTGTTTCTTGTACAACAATAAATTATTGTTATGTGACTTGAATAAACAATATTAAAATGATGTGATTTAGTAATCAAATTCTTAAGACTGTTTTCCTAATGAACATTCTGATTAATTATTTGAATCTAAGTTCCCACCACCTTCATCAGTCTCCTTGCAGTTAACTGTAACCCAGTGTTGTGTGACCATAATACAATTTGCCTCCATTTACAGAAATGTTCATTGTCTTCTAAAAATAATCAATTACATGATTTTGTAAATAATGGTAAGTGCAAATATCATTTATAAAGGACTAAATTTAGATTAAGAAGTGACTATGGTTACAAATTATATTTGCTCTGTTTTCTTTGTAAAATATTTTTCTTAAAATCCTTACTCTTTAAATGCTATAGTGACTAGAAATAGTATATTAACTGATTAAAAAAAAAACTTTTAAGTCAGGAAAAGCATTTAATCTGGGTATTGCAGTTATTAAATAAAAAAGCTTGAGACACTGATTCTTTACATTTATTCTAGAATGTAATTTTGTTTATGTCCAAATGGTTTTGTTTATAAGATAGGAATCCATCAGTTTTCAGAGGAGTTAACTCTATTTTCAAAAAAACACAACCACAGTAGTGTTACCTTTTTTATTTGAGGCCAGGGATGTTGACAAGAATTAGTAAAAACACTAATGGAAATGGGCACAATGAAAAGCATCCTAAAATTATTGGGACACAGTAGTTTATCAGTTATCTTTGTTGATGGTTATTATGGTGAATCAGAGATTCCTAATCAAGATATTTTTAAAATAATGTTAGGACTTGGATACAATTCCTAATCTTGAAGCTTGAGCCAAGAAGCTATATGACATTGGCTTGTTTGTTGGAAACCTCTCTAAGCTTGTTTTCTGATACATTTATAATGTATAATAATCACATCTATACTTGTTGAGAAATTACAGATGTAAAAGATGCTGTAAGTAGTAGCAATATGAATGTTAATATAATTATTACTAACAATGATTTATCCTGTTGGCCCTGTTTTTCTTCCCAGGTGTCAGCCCAATTTTGTTATTTACATTTGATAACTCTGTCATATGTGGATCAGCTTTTTTCTCTTGTTAGTGCCCACATCTTTTGTTCAAATGAGAAATTTGTAAGAAAGAATTACCCAACTGAATTAGTCATAAAATCAGCATGGACCCATGACTTTAGGTACTAGCACTCACTGATCTGCTTTACTGGGACCCAAAAAATTGCTTTCACTTTCCAGGAGGACAACATGGCAAATGTGAGCATGTTTAAAGTCTGCATTATAGTAAATCTCTAAATACAGACCCTCTTCACCTAAAAGATCTGTGTTTTCCTTCCCTTCATCTTGAATTTAATTTCATGCTGAGAATTCTATTGAGTTAAACTTGTACGAAATAATAATTCTTGTCCATGTATTTTTTTTTACTACTCTTAATTTTGCTCTTTGTTCTGTAGCCCTTCCATTATTAAAACTACAAAGCAAAACAAAACAAGGTTAACATGCTTTGCTCCAGGTGAAATAATGCACAAAGTATTTCAGTATTTGTTTCAAAATTTCAGCTCTGAGTTCCAAAATATACTCTTGATCTTTATAACATAAATAATATCCTTGAAAACAGATTGAGAGTGATAAGGATTTATGCAATCTAAAGTGTCAGAGAGTAGAGAACTTGCCACATGAAGTTGATGCTATGAATTCCAGAGGAAGATAAATGCAAGAGGTATGAGTGTGGATAATACCAGCTGCTGGAAAGAACAGATCCAAAGGGTATAAAGACCTAAACACAACAGAATGTATTTCTAACTCACCTAACCATCCAGTGCAAGTGTTCCTGGTTGATAGGAGGTCTTCTCCATGTGGGGATCCAGTGACTCGGGCTCCCTCCCTCTTGTGGCTCACTCATCTCCTCACACCTCCTTGCTATCTTAAACTCAGTGTCCAGCCAGCTGAAGGGGAAATTAAGTGGAGAGGAAAAATCACTGGCTCTTAAAAAGCTTTGTTCCCACATCACTTGCACTCTTACTCTGTTTATAAGAATGCTCGTTTCAAGAAACTAAGAAGGGGTAATATAATCAGGTTCTTGAGTGCTATGATGTTTTTCTATGTTAGTAAATGAAAGCATTAAATTATCACATCAAGAGTTATCTTTCAATGTCTAATTGGCTCTTGGAGAAGGCTCCCTTATCATCAGCTAGAATGCCTCCAAGTCAGCAATTGAAAGGAATAGAAGACTTGTTTCAAGTTAAGACGCTTGATAATGCTGAGGTGACCTACCTCTCAGAAAAAAGTATATAACTATCCTTTGTCAGGAAGCACCTGGTTCTGTCAACCCTTATCTTAAAGATTTGGGTAAGTACTTTTTTTTTTTCCATTTGAACATAGTGCATGTTTGTTATCTCTAGTGCATTAGACATACAAGCTTTTGACAATAAGTGTTTTTCAAAAAAACTGAGTCTAACCTTTGCTTCCCATCTAGTAGTATTCATATATGAAATGCAAATGTGGCTGCTTAAGTGTGTCTGAACCTTCAAATGTTCTATCCTTCAGCTCTATTCAGGAAAATAGGCAGTTAATTCCATGTTTCTGGTACTGTTAATTCCTTACTGAGTAATCTGATCTTTGAAAGCTAGAAATTGAGAATTAATAAAAGTACACTTTAGTTGAGACTCTAAACCTTGCTTTAGGAATAATTCTAAAAATGTTCTCCAGGGGGACCTGGGTGGCTCAGTCAGTTAAGCATCTGCCTTCAGCTGAAGTTATGATCCCAGAGTCCTGGGATGGAGCCTCACATTGGGCTCCTAGCTTGGCAGGGAGCCTGCTTCTCCCTCTCCCCATCCCCACTTGTTTCTCTCTCCCTTTCTCTTTCTCTCTCTCCCTTTCTCTCTCTCTCTCTCTCAAATAAATAAATAAAATCTTAAAAAGAAAATTGTTCTCCAAAGATTCCTGTACCTGGTATTCAAATACTACTCTAGTTATTTCTGTAAAGGGACTGTGCAAATTAAATTCAGATTTTGAACCAACTGACCTTAAGAAAGAGAGCTTATCCCGGTAGACTTAATATAATCACATGGACCCTTAAAATTAGAAGAGAAAAATAGAAAAGTCAGTCAAAATATGTGGTGGAAGACAGCAGAGGAGCAATGAGACCAAAAGGGATGTCAGAGTTAGTCAAAGTGTGAGAAAAACTCAATCCACAATTGCTGTCTTTGAATATGGAGGAAGGGGGCTATGACCCAAGAAATGCAGGCAGCTTCTAGAAGACATGGATAACTCCCAGTCAGCAAAGAAGCGGGAACATCAGTTTGACGAGCACAGAAAACTGAATTCTGGCACGTCCTGGACTAGCTTGGAAGTAAATTAAAATCCAAAGTCTCTAGAAAGCAATGCAGTCCTGCCAAGAATTTGGCTCTTTGGAACCAGAAGTAGAGAATGAGATGAGCCATGTGTGTAGGCTTCTGACTTATAGAACTGTGACATAATAAGCAGTTCTCACTGTAAGTCTGTGCTGAATCTGTGGTAACTTGTTACATCAGCAACAGACAATACCTGACCTTATGGGCCAAGAAAACTGGTGTTTTTACATTAAGTAGCATAAACTAGTGGAGTGGAAGTGACCATTGGTGCTTCCTGAAGTTTTAAAAATCACTTCACCAAATGAAGTTTTTAAAATGTTCCCTAGAAAACATATACTGTATTATCAGAGCCCAGTAATGCAGTTTTACAAGGATCTAGGACTTAGGGGAAATCAGAGCAAATATGTAACATTGTTTGTGTAACCTTATATTCAGAAATGTCATTACTTCATAACAATAATCTAGCTGATTCCCAGTCATCCTGGATTGTATTGCAGCTGTGTGTTTTCAGGCCTTGTAGACTAATGACTTTGGTATATATTTTCACCCTCTCAAATTTTGATTCTTTTTTTATTTGCTACATAAAATCTTGACATCCCTTGTGTTGAATTACCTTGACAAAACTGCCTCTAATTCTCAGTGATGATCCATTTGGAGACAACACTGCACTCATATTTGAAAACACTTTCTGAAGAGACATCTGATATATACAAGTGCTTTAAAAATCAATGAACTTTTAGAAATGGTGACAAAATGATAAAGCAGCAAACTTCAAAATCTCACTAAAGGTTTTCTTTTGTATCAACAAACATTTATTAGGAATCTACTGTGTGTCTAGGACTTAAAAAGCTTCTAGGATATAACAGAAAAACAAAATCAAGTCAGATCTAGGTTTGAATCAATTATCTAACCACTGACTACATATAACTTTAGGTAAGTCACCCAATGTCTGGGACTTCAGTTGTCTCATCTATCAAATCAGAACAGCAATTAATTTCTTCACAAACTATGCAGAGGGGAGTAAAACCATCCAGAGGAGCATGTCTAGTTGATCTTTATTGTAGGCTGAATACTAAGGCTCTAATCCCTGGAACCTGTAAATGTTACTTTTAAGGAAAAAGGATCTTTAAAGCCCAAGTTACGATTTTTGAGATGGGAAAATTATTCTAGGTTATCTGCATGGGCCCAAAAATGCAAGCACTAGTGGCCATTAAAAAAAAAAAAGGCAGATGATGTTTTGACACAGAAGAGGAGAAGGCAGTGTGACTATGGAGACTGATTAGAGGAATGTGGCCCATAAACCAGGGAATGTCAGCTGCCAGCAAAAGCTGAAGGAGGAAGGAAGGCATTTTCCCCAGGAGCCTCCAAAGGGAGTGCAGCCCTGCTGATACCTTGCTACCAACACAGTGAAGCTGATCTTGGACTTCTGGTGTCTAGGACAGAGAAAGAATGCATTTCTGTTTTGTTTCTAGTTACCCAATTTGTTTTCATTTGTTATTGAAGCCACAGGGAGCTAACATAGTGCTCAAGGAAAGTTAGTTTGCTTTCTCATCTTTAGCAAGTTTTTGTCTGTCTTGGTACTAGCTCATTGGGACTTTCATTACATTTTCATCATTGGAAATGAGACATCATATCCATTGTAATATAACTGTGGTATAACTCTTTCATCTAGTTATCATTTTACTCAATAAATTTATTTGGCTAAAGTTATTCCTACACATGTTTACTAACAAAGAGCATTAGCCATTCATTGTATTAGGGAATATAGAGGATGACAAGATAGACCAAGTCCCTCTCCTGAAAAAATCTGTAATCTGCTTTAGTAGTTACATTTGTATAAGACAATTTGCACTAAATAGGTTAAAATTTCTCAGAAAATCAAAGGAGGGAAAGATCAATTCCTACTAGAGAATCAGGAAAGGCTTTATGGAGGAATTCACCTTTGATCTGTGTCTTCAAGACAGCTTATATTTTATACACAGAGATGATGCTGGAAAGACCAGTAAACAATAGGGAAACTATGAGTGAGCTTAATCAATGGGACCATCATATGCCCAACAAAATATGGGAGGAAAAGCTATTTAACCAGAGGAATAGAGAGACATATTCATGGCATACAGTTTCTCAATATTGTTCAACAACTTCATATATTTTGAAATCAAGACCAGCCCCTTATTTTTTAAAATTGCATGATGTTTACTTTTTTTTTAAACACTGCAGACTCTATCAGAGCTACAAAAGGCTTTCGGAGACTGTGATATGGGGGCCTAGAAGAAATGTCCTCAAGAAATTAGCTAGGTCACGTGAGACAATAACAGGAAAACTTACAAATAGTTGTCTGGATATTTCAAATATTTTTTAAAGATTTTATTTATTTATTTGACAGAGAGAGAGAGATCACAAGTAGGCAGAGAGGCAGGCGGGGGCGGGGGGGAGGTCCCTGCTGAGCAGAGAGCCTGATGTGGGGCTCCATCCCAGGACCCTGAGATTATGGCCTGAGCCAAAGGCAGAAGCTTAACCCACTAAGCAACTCAGATGCCCCTACTTCAAGATTTTTTTTTAACTATCAAATTCCTATGTAAATTTGATACTGAATGAAAGCAGAGGAGAATACCAAAGTATTCCAGTCTACCTGCATACTTGGTTTTCTCATTGTGTTTTAATAATGAAGCCCCTATAACTTTAAAATGTTTACATAATTCTCTTCTTTTCAGGCAAATATGTGGAGCCCAAAGCAGTAAAGCCATGATATGATTTTAGTTTAAAAGTCTGCAGAAGAGGACAGCATTCAAACAGCTGAAGACTTAGTTTCATCAAAATGCAGCTGGCTGTTTTTAGTGTGATTATTTGGTTTTCTCACACCTGAATGTTCTTTAAATCGATCTACTGTTGCTGTAGGTGTTTGGGGCTAAGTTGGAGGATCAATATTCATTATCCTCTGCGGAGACTGTCTCTCATTTTACCCTGATGTAGAATAAGTCAGGAGAGGAAAGGAAGAACAGCAAAACCATCCAGGCAGGGGGAGGGGAGAGAGATTGATGAGCCATGGAAGCAAGGAAGGGACATTAGACAGTTTGCTCCTGGAGCTCATGTAAACCAACAATGGAAGAAGAAAATGTGGAAGTGAGAAGATGAGGGAGAATTATGGAGAAATCAAGTGACACTTAAAAAGTTAAGTTTCACGGGATGCCTGGGTGGCTCAGTAGGTTAAGCGGCTGCCTTCGGCTCAGGTCATGATCCCAGCGTCCTGGGATCGAGTCCCACATCGGGCCCCTTGCTCATCAGGGAGCCTGCTTCTCCCTCTGCCTCTGCCTGCCACTCTGTCTGCCTGTGCTCACTCTCTCTCTGACAAATAAATTAAAAAAATAATTGAAAAAAAAAGTTAAGTTTCACTACTATGTTGGTTGGACAGGTAAATTTCCTCTCCTTGATAAGTAAGGGAAATGAACCCTCATATACTCAAGAATAGCCGGATATTCTGATATATATCTCTAAAATGTTTCCTCTACAAATGCTGTAGACGACCAGCTGCAGAATCTGGTTGTACAGACTTAACTATTTTGAAGATAACTGATTAAATGAGGAGATAGCAGGACTTCACAGCTATATAGGATTTTATGATCTTCATTCAGTAAATCTAATCCCACTTGATTTTCCCAATGACATGAGGATAGCAGGCATTTGGTCCACTTTCTGGGTGAGGAAACCATAGATTGTGGCTTGCCAAGGACACCTAACCTCTAATTTGTTGATCTAAGACTCCAACTTAGATCCGGGGTGTTTCCCATCAAACTGATAACTGACTGCTATCTACAAAAACTGATGCAGCAGTACTTTGATGAAAAACACCGGTAAGTATCAGATAGTGATTAATGATAACGGTTAATATTTTAAGTGTTTACCGTGTTCTAGATACTCTTTTATGTGCTTTATCCTACAACGACCCTATGAGGTAAGTGTTAATATTACCACCATTTTTTGATGGGTAAATTGATAAAGGAGAAGATTACTGAGTACCTAAGGTCATACAGATAATGTGAATCCAGGATTTGAATCCAAGGAGTTAAGCTTCAGATCTCATTTTCCTAACAAGTAGGTATATTACTTCAAAATCAGGTATGTAAGAAACAAAATTACTTTAGATCTAGTTTCTACTCATAAACTAATAAACAGTCACTCCTAAAATGCTGTGCTTGATTTAATTTGGGCATATTTACATTTTGCTCCACAACAACCCATGGCCAGAAATGCTCAGGCAAATTAGAACAGAAAGGTGATTTGAGTTACTGCAGATACCCAATTTAGATAATTAAGACTTCCCTATTACATTTTGCTTTGGATATGCAAGAACTGGCCTTTGCAGAATATGTAGGTTACTTTGAAAAAACCTGGGAAATACTTCTTATAATCAAAAGCTAAAGTTTATGGGGAGAGATAAAAATATTCTTCTATCTTGTCAGCATTTTATCATTTCTGGCATCTTATCTGTCTGGATTTCTGATGTAACAAGTGGATCTGTGGATAAATTTCAACTTTCTACTTCACTCACCTAGGATAAATTTTCCAATGTTAATCATTTACATTTCAATAGTAGATAAGACTGCTAAAATATGCAGATGTCATTTATTCCCTAAGATTAAAAAAAAAAAACCAACAAAAACTGGCTCCTTTATGTCGGGTGAGTCCATGAGGCTAGCCTGGCCAATGAGGTGTGACCTTTCATCTTTCAGTGGTCAAGCAGGTCCCCTTGGGGAAACATAAAGGGAAGTAGAGAGTGGGTGACTGAACCTGGCTCTGCTCCATGTTAACGGAAAGTAAAAGTGGATTGTAGGGAGAGGCTGGGTCCAAGATAGCGATGCAGGAAGACCCTGAACTCACCCCCTTCATGGATACACTGAATCTACACATACATATGGGCAGTTCTTTATATGTATAAAGTTAATTGCTCCTGAAGAAGAACTGAGGACTAGCTAAACAGCTTCTGTACAACAAAGGGCAGAGGGACTACATACAGAAGGGCAGGAAAGATAGAGACACAGTGACCACAGGAACCCCCGCCCTGGTGTTGTGAACTGCAAAGGGGAGGAAGAGTACTGAAGGACCAGGTGCAGAGTTGTCCACCCTGAGGCACAGAGATAAAGCTAGGGCTTAAAAGGGCAACTAGAATTTAAATGAACTAGGGCTTGAGTGTCTGCCATTTGGTGGGGGACTTGTTGAGAGTTCTCCAGTGTCAGAGGGACTGGTGAGTGCCATTGTTTATGCTCCTTTTCCACCTTGACAGCACAGATGGAAGGAAGCAGGGTTTAGGCATCCTAGTCAGCCCAACACCAGCTCCAGCTGCCCTGGGGCACAGAAAAAAAGCTATGATATAAAAACAATCAGAATATAGGGGGAGGAGTCAAGACAGTGGAGAAGTAGCAGGCTGAGATGACATCAGGTAGCAGGAGATCAGCTAGATAGCTTATCAAACCATTGCACACACCTACAAATCCAACAGGAGATCGAAGAGAAGAAGAGCAACAATTCTAGAAACAGAAAATCGACCACTTTCTGAAAGGTAGGACTGGTGGAGAAGTGAATCCAAAGTGAAAGGAAGATAGACCACGGGGGGAGGGGCTGGATCCTGGAAAGTGGCAGAACAATGGAGCACAAAATCAGGACTTTTAAAAGTCTGCTCCACTGAGGGACATCGCTCCAAAGGCTAAACCGAGGTGAAGCCCACACGGGGTAAGCGTGGCCCCAGATCCCACGGGGTCACAGAAGGATCAGTGGTGTCTGAGCTTGCAGAGCTCGCAGGTATTAGAGCACGGAAGCCAGCTACAGAGGCAGAGCCGAGGAGTGAGCTCTCAACTCGGGGTTACCTTGAACCATAATCTGTGGCGCCACTGCTCTGTGAGTGGGGTCCCCACAAGATCTGGGGAGACACCCCCTGGAAGAGTTCAGGGAACTGTGTGGTTTGGAGACTCCAAGCAGAGTTGTGTGCCAGAACAGAGATGCTTGGTCACAGGATGGGTGAGCTCCAAGAGTGGCCAGAGGCGAGGGAGATGGGAGTGATTGAGCACTTTTCTCTGAGGGTGCATGAGAAGTGGGGCCCCGAGCTCTCGACTCCTCCGGGCCAGATATTGGGAGGCCGCCATTTTTATTCCCATCCTCTGGAACTCTACGGAAAGTGTTTAGGAACAAAAGCTCCTGAAAGTGAACCTGAGCGGATTAATTAGCCTGGCCCCTGGTAAGGGTGCTGTAATTGCACCTCGGGCAAGAACACTTGAGAATCACTACAACAGGCCCCTCCCCCACAAGGTCAACAAGAAATCCAGCCAAGACCAAGTTCATTTACCAAGGAGAACAGCAGAATTCCAGAGGAGGAGAAAGCAAAGCATGGAATTCAGGGCTTTCTCCCCATTATTCTTTAGTCTTGCAGTTAATTAATTTTGTTTTTCTTCTGCTAAATATTTTTTTTAACTTTAACCCTTTCCTCTTTTAATGTTTTTTAACTAGTTTATCTTAACAATATGTTTCATTAAAAAATAATAACAATAATCTTTTTTGAACCTTCATTCTTACAGTCATATTTTATCCTTCATTGTACCTAACTTTACTTTTGGTATACACCATAGGGTATTTTCTTCTAAACAATTTGGGGTACAACTTCTTCTAATAGATCAAAATATACCCTAAATCTACCTCCGGGCTTCTTCTAGTCTCCAGCCTGAGCAAATTCTCTCCACTTTCTTTTTCTTTATTCTCCCAACCAACTTACTTTATCAACTCCTTTTTGTAGAAACTAAAAAAAATTTTTTTTTCATCATTATAGGCATATTCCATCACTTCATTGTGTTTACCCTTATATATATTTTTCTTTCATTAAAATTTCGGGAGATAGTTTCTTCTAAGGGACCAAAATACTCCCAAAATTAAGTGGGTGACCCTGTTCTAGTCAACAGTCTAATATATATATATATATATATACATATATTTAAATTTTTTTTCTGAATTTATTTTTATCCCCTTTCTTCCCCCCTGCGATTTGGGGTTGCTTCTGATTTGGTTAAAGCACATTTTCTAGGGATCTTTGCCATTCTTTTAGTATTTTATTGGCTCCTTCATATATTCTTATCTGGACAAAATGACAAGGCAGAAAAACTCAAAAAAAAAAAAAAGAACAAGAGGCAGTACTGAAGGCTAGGGACCTAATCAATACAGATATTGGTAATATGTCAGATCTAGACTTCAAAATGATGATTCTCAAGGTTCTAGCCGGACTCAAAAAAGGCATGGAAGATATTAGAGAAACACTTTCCAGAGAGATAAAAGCCCTTTCTGGAGAAATAAAAGAACTAAAATCTAACCAAGTTGAAATAAAAAAAAGCTACTAATGAGGTGCAATAAAAAATGGAGGCTCTTACTGCTAGGATAAATGAGGCAGAAGAAAGAATTAGTGATATACAAGACCAAATGATAGAGAATAAGGAAGCTGAGCAAAAGAGAGACAAACAAATACTGGACCATGAGGGGAGAATTCGAGAGGTAAGTGACACCATAAGACGAAAAAACATTAAAATAATTGGGATTACAGAAGAAGAAGAAAGAGAGAAGGGAGCAGAAGGTATATTGGAGAGAATTATTGTAGAGATTTTTCCTAATTTGGCAAAGGGAACAAGCATCAAAATCCAGGAGGTGCAGAGAAGCCCCCTCAAAATCAATAAGAATAGGTCCTCACCCTGTCACCTAATAGTAAAATTTACAAGTCTTAGCAACAAAGAGAAAATTCCAAAAGCAGCCCAGGAGAAGAAGTCTATAGCATACAATAGTAAAAATATTAGCTTGGCAGCAGACTTATCCACAGAGATCTGGCAGGCCAGAAAGAACTGGCATGATATATTCAGAGCAATAAACGAGAAAAATATGCAGCCAAGAATACGATGTCCAGCTAGGCTATCATTAAAAATAGAAGGAGAGATAAAAAGCTTCCAGGACAAACAAAAACTGAAAGAATTTGCAAACACCAAACCACCTCTACAGAAAATAGAGAAAGGAGTCCTCTAAGAAAAGAAAGATGCTAAAAGTATTATCAGAAAGGAACAGAGACAATATACAGTAACAGTCACCTTACAGGCAATAAAATGGCACTAAATTCATATCTCTTAATAGTTACCCTGACTGTAAATGGGCTAAATGCCCCAATCAAAAGACACAGGGTATCAGAATGGATAAAAAAACAAAACCCATCAATATGCTGCCTACAAGAAACTCATTTGAGACCTGAAGACACCTCCAGATTTAAAGTGAGGAGGTGGAAAACAATTTACCATGTGAATTGACATCAGAAGAAAGCTGGGGTGGCAATCCTTATATCAGATCAATTAAATTTTAAGCAAAGACTATAATAAGATATGAGGAAGGACACTATATCATACGCAAAGGGTCTGTCCAACAAGAAGATCTAACAATTTTAAATATCTATGCCCCTAACATGGGAGCAGCCAACTGTATAAGCCAATTAATAACAAAACCAGAAAAACACATTGACAATAATAAAATAATAGTAGGGACTTTAACACCCCCCTCACTGAAATGGACAGATCATCCAAGCAAAATATCAACAAGGAAATAAAGTCCTTAAAGGACACACTGGACCACGTGGGCATCACAGATATATTCAGAACATTCCATCCCAAAGCAACAGAATACACATTCTTCTCTAATGCACATGGAACATTCTCCAGAATAGATCACATCCTGGGTCATAAATCAGGTCTCAACCTGATATCAAAACCTGGTATCAAAAGATTGGGATCATTCCCTGCATATTTGCAGACCACAATACTCTGAAGCTAGAACTCAATCACAAGAGGAAATTTGGAAAGAACCCAAATACATGGAGACTCAACAGCATCCTTCTAAAGCATGAATAGGTCAACCAGGAAATTAAAGAAAAATTTTAAAAAATCATGGAAACAAATGATAATGAAAACACAACAGTTCAAAATCTGTGGGACACAGCAAAGGCAGTCCTGAGAGGAAAATATATAGTGATACAAGCCTTTCTCAAGAAACAAGAAAGGTCTCAAATACACAACCTAACCCTACACCTAAAGAAGCTGGAGAAGGAACAAAAAAGAAAGCCTAAACTCAGCAGGAGAAAAGAAATAATAAATATTAGAGCAGAAATCAATGAAATAGAAACCAAAAACAAAACAAACAAACAAACAAACAAAAAACAGAAGAATAAATCAACGAAACTAGGAGCTGATTCTTTGAAAGAATTAATAAGATTGATAAACCCCTGGCCAGACTTACCAAAAAGAAAAGAGAAAGGACCCAAATAAAGAAAATCATGAATGAAAGAGGAGAGATCACAACCAACACCAAAGAAATACAAACAATTATAAGAACATATTATGAGCAACTCTATGCCAACAAATTTGACAACCTAGAAGAAATGGATGCATTCCTAGAGACATATAAACTACCACAACTGAACCAGGAAGAAATAGAAAATCTGAACAGTCCCATAACCAGTAAGGATATTGAAACAGTCATCAAAAATCTCCAAACAAACAGAAGCCCAGGGCCAAATGGCTTCCCAGGGGAATTCTACCAAACATTTAAAGAAGAATTAATTCCTATTCTCCTGAAACTGTTCCAAAAAATAGAAATGGAAGGAAAATTTCCAAACTCATTTCATGAGGCCAGCATCACCTTGATCCCAAAACCAGACAAGGATCCCATCAAAAAAGAGAATTACAGACCAATATCCTTGATGAACACAGATGCAAAAATTCTCACCAAAATACTAGCCAATAGGATCCAACAGACAATTAAAAGGATTATTCACCACAACCAAGTGGGATTTATTCCAGGGCTTCAAGGTTGGTTCAACATCTGTAAATCAATCAATGTGATGCAATACATTAATAAAATAAAGAACAAGAGCCATATGATACTCTCAATAGATGCTGAAAAAGGTTTTGACAAAGTACATCCCTTCCTGATCAAAACTCTTCAAAGTGTAGGGATAGAGGGCACATACCTCAATATTATCAAAGCCATCTATGAAAAACCCACCACAAATATCATTCTCAATGGAGAAAAACTGAAAGCTTTTCCACTAAGGTCAGGAACATGGCAGGGGTGTCCATTATCACCACTGCTATTCAACATAGTACTAGAAGTCCTAGCCTCAGCAATCAGACAACAAAAAGAAATTGAAGGCATCCAAATCGGCAAAGAAGAAGTCAAACTATCACTCTTTGCAGATGATATACTATATGTGGGAAACCCAAAAGACTCCACTCCAAAACTGCTGGAACTTGTACAGGAATTCAGTATGTGTCGGGATATAAAATCAATGCACAGAAATCAGTTGCATTTCCTTACATCAACAACAAGACAGAAGAAAGAGAAATTAAGGAGTCAATCCCATTTACAATTGCACCCAAAACCATAAGATACCTAGGAATAAACCTAACCAAAGAGGCAAAGAATCTATACTCAGAAAACTATAAAGTACTCATGAAAGAAATTGAGGAAGACACAAAGAAATGGAAAAAATGTTCCTTGCTCATGGATTGGAAGAACAAATACTGTGAAAATGTCTATGCTACCTAAAGCAATATACCATTTAATGCAATCCCTATCAAAATCCCATCCATTTTTCTCAAAGAAATGGAACAAATAATCCTAAAATTTATATGGAACCAGAAAAGACCTCGAATAGTCAAAGGAATATTGAAAAAGAAAGCCAAAGTTGGTGGCATCACAATTCCAGACTTCAATCTCTATTACAAAGCTGTCATCATCAAGACAGTATGCAGACACATAGATCAGTGGAACAGAATAGAGATCCCAGAAATAGATCCTCAACTCTATGGTCAACTAATCTTTGACAAAGCAAGAAAGAATGTCCAATGGAAAAAAGACAAATGGTCTTGGGAAAATTGGACAGCTGCATGCAGAAAAATGAAATTGGACCATTTCCTTACACCACACACGAAAATAGACTCAAAATGGATGAAGGACCTCGATGTGAGAAAGGGATCCATCAAAATCCTTGAGGAGAACACAGGTAGCAACCTCTTCGACCTCAACCACAGCAACTTCTTCCTAGGAATATCGCCAAAGGCAAGGGAAGCAAAGGTGAAAATGAACTACTGGGACTTCATCGAGATCAAAAGCTTTTGCACAGCAAAGGAAACAGTTAAAACCAAAAGACAACTGACAGAATGGGAGAAGATATTTGCAAACGACATATCACATAAAGGGCTAGTACCCCAAATCTATAGAGCTTATCAAACTCAACACCCAAAGGACAAATAATCCAGTCAAGAAATGGGCAGAGGACATGAACAGACATTTCTGCAAAGAAGACATCCACATGGCCAACAGATACATGAAAAAATGCTCCACATCACTTGGCATCAGGGAAATACAAATCAAAACCACAATGAGATACCACCTCAAACCAGTCAGAATGGCTAAAATTAACAAGTCAGGAAATGACTGATGCTGGCGAGGATGTGGAGAAAGGAAACCCTCCTACACTGTTAGTGGGAATGCAAGCTGGTGCAACCACTCTGGAAAACAGCATGGAGGTTCCTCAAAAAATTGAAAATAGAGCTACCTTATGACCCAGCAATTGCACTACTGGGTATTTACCCTAAAGATATAAACGTAGTAATCCAAAGGAGCACGTGCACCCAAATGTTTATAGCAGCAATGTCCACAATAGCCAAACTATGGAAAGAACCTAGATGCCCATCAATGGATGAATGGATAAAGAAGAAGTGGTATATATATACAATGGAATACTATGCAGCCATCAAAAGAAATGAAATCCTGCCATTTGCAATGACGTGGATGGAACTAGAGGGTATTACGCTTAGTGAGATAAATCAATCAGAGAAAGGCAACTATCATATGATTTTCCTGATATGAGGAAGTGGAGATGCAATGTGGGGGATTTGAGGGGTAGGAAAAGAATAAATGAAACAAGATGGGATTGGGAGGGAGACAAACCATAAGAGACTCTTAATCTCACAAAACAAACTGAGGGTGGCTGGGGGGAGGGGTGTTGGGAGAAGGTGGTGGGGTTATGGACATTGGGGAGGTATGTGCTATGGTGAGTGCTGTGAAGTGTGTAAACCTGGCGATTTACAGACCTGTACCCCTGGGGCTAATAATACATTATATGGTTATAAAAAAATAAAAAATTAAAAAATTAATAAAAAATAAAAACAATCAGAATATAAAGGAAATGGCCCTAGAAGGGACTGTTTATGTTCACCCTCCACCCAGATAGCATAGATGGGAGCCGGGTATGGGCACCCAAGCCAGTGGGCTGCCCTACCAAGCCCTGGACCCCTACACCACACCTGCCATGCCCCAGAAAGGCTCCACTCAACTGTCTGAGCTCCAGTCATCCTACCAAGGCAGCCCCAGTGCAGCACACACCAGGACACCCTTGGATAGTGTCTACCAATGCTACAGCCATCTCACCAAAGCACTGCAGGATACAACAGGCCCAGATCCACCTCAGCTCCAGATGACTTACCAGAGGACCTCCTCTTTGAAGCACTCCAGGACCTCCCAAACTCTACCTGCTTCCGCTCCAGCTGTCTTGCTTGGGCACTCTCTGCAGGGAGTGCCCTGGAATCACTAGGTATATGCCTGGCTTCAGCTCTTGCCATCCTGCCAGGAAGCCCCCTGCATAGAGTACACTAGGACAACCTTGCCCATGCTGGCTTCAGCTCCAGCAGACCAACCCACAAGCCCTATGGGAAGAATTCCCTGAAACACATCCCCCAGGATGCACCCACTTCAGCTGCAGCTGTCCTGCAAGGATGTCCCCTGTGAGGAATGCCCTAAAACCCCATGGCCTGAGCCCACTTCAGCTTCAGCCCTCCCATCAGAGTCCCTTGTGTGTGGAGCACAATATGGGCCCATGCCCACATTGGCACCAGCCATCATGCCAGGGAGGCTCTGATGCAGAATACCTTGGCACTCCAAGCTGGCCAAAACCACCAGACAAAGGCAATCTATGTAAGGGACATTCCCATAAGGCCAGTCCTTCAAGACTAGCAGAAGTAGCTGTTCTGTCTAATTCAGAGAAACAAACACAGAAAGTCAGACAAAATGAGAACACAGAGAAATATGCTCCAAACTAAAGAAAAAGACAAAACTCCACAAAGAGAACAGATAAGCTTACTTAATAATAAGCTACTTAATAAAAAGTTCAAAGTAGTGAAAAGAAGGGCCATATGTACCTCAGTGTTCATGGCAGCAATGGCCACAGTCGCCAAACTGTGGAAAAAGCCAAGGTGCCCTTCAACAGCAAATGGATAAAGAAGGTGTGGTCCATATATACTATGGAGTATTATGCCTCCATCAGAAAGGATGAATACCCAACTTTTGTATCAACATGGACAGGACTGGAGGATATTATGCTGTCTGAAATAAGTCAAGCAGGGAAAGTCAATTATCATATGGTTTCACTTACTTGTGGAGCATAAAGAATAACCTGGAGGACATTAGGAGAAGGAAAGGAAAAGTGAATTGGGGGAAATCAGAGGGGGAGACAAAGCATGAGAGACTGTGAACTCTGAAAAGCAAACTGAATGTTTTGGAGGGGTGGAGGGTGGGGGGTTAGGTGAGACTGGTGGTGGGTATTAAGGAGGGCACAGTTTGCATGGAACACTGAGTGTGGTGCATAAACAATGAATCTTGGAACACTGAAAAAATAAAATTAAATTTAAAAAAAGTTCAAAGTAATGGTCATAAAGATGGCCTGGAAAGAAGAATTGATGAATTCTGTGATCACGACCCAAGCCGAAGGCAGACACTTAACTGACTGAGCCACCCAGGCATGCCCAAAATATAATACTTTTAGAAAGGGTTTGAACTTAAGCAACGAGCACTTTCATATAGATTGCTTTATACTTAGGATCCTGTATATGAAATTCATGGTAACCATAACCTATAATAGATAGCCTATAATATATTTAAAAAAATAAAGTGAAAGAGCTCCAAACATAACTAAAAATAGCTATCAATCACAAGGGAAGAGAGCTACAGACATAGAGAAGAACAGAGAACTACAAACATAAACAGAAATCAATGAAGAAAATGGCAATAAGAACACACTTAGTCAATAATCACTTTAAAGGTAAATGTTCTAAATGCTCCAATCAAAGGAAATAAGGTGACTAAATTGGTTAAAACACAAAAACAAAAACAAGACCCATCTATAGCCTGCCTACAAAAGACTCACTTCATACCTAAAGATAAATGCATTATTCCACACAAGTGGAAGTAAAACAAAACAAAACAAATAAACAAACAACAACAACAACAAAAAATAAAATCTGGGTAACAATACTTATATCAGACAAATAGACTTTTTAAAAAAGACTGTAACAAAAGACAAAGAAGAGCATTATATAATGATAAATGGATCATTCCAAAAATAGTATATAACAACTGTAAATATCTGTGCACTTAACATATGTGCACCTAAGTACAAAAAGTGAATTATTAACAGATATAAAGGGAGAAATTGATAGTTACAATAATGTAGAGGACTTTAACACCTACTTACATCAATAGATAGATCATTCAGACAGAAAATCAATAGGAAACAATGTCTTTGACACATTAAACCGGATGAAAACACATATATACCTCAAGCAACAAGAGAAATCTCAAACAATCTAAACTTATACTCAAAGGAACTAGAAAAAGA
Source organism: Taxidea taxus jeffersonii (assembly GCA_003697995.1). Lineage (NCBI taxonomy): Eukaryota > Metazoa > Chordata > Mammalia > Carnivora > Mustelidae > Taxidea > Taxidea taxus. The sequence goes on along the minus strand of ML108510.1, from coordinate 2,148 downwards.
AGAACAAAGCTCAACTTTAGAAGGAAAGGAATAAAAAGGCCAAAGTGAGAACACTGAAATAGAGAATAAAAAATAGGAAACATCAGTGAAACTAAGAGCTGATTCTTTGAAAAATAACTAAAGTTGATAAACCTTTAGCCACACTCATCAAGAATAAGAGTTCTACCTCTTCCTTGCTGATTTGGATGCCTTTTCTTTCTTTTTGTGTCTGAATGCTGTGGCTAGGACTTTGAGTATGATCTTTTTAAAAAAAGATTTATTTATTTGAGGGAGAGGGAGAGATAGAAAGTGAGGGCAGGAGCAGAGGGAGAGAGAGAGACAGAATCCCAAACAGACTCCATGCTGAGCATGGGGGACTGACACAGGGCTTGATACCACAACCCTGAGATCATGACCTGAGCAGAAACCAAGCATCAGAGGCTTAACTGACCCACCCAGGTCCCCCGAGTATGATGTTGAATAAAAGTGATGAGAGAGAGGACATCCTTGTCTTATTCCTGACTGTAGAGGAAAAGTTCTCATTTTTTTTCCTTATTGAGGATATTACCCATGGGTTTTTCATTTATGGTCTATATTATATTGAGATATGTTCCCTCTAAACCTAATTTGTTTAGAGTTTTTACAAGAATGGACATTGTACTTTGTCAAATATGTTTCTTATTTCAGTTTTGGTCATTTATATGTTTTTAGGAATGTATCCATTGTCCCAGTTGTCCAATTTGTTGGCATATTATTTCTCTTATAAATGTTTTTCATAATATTCTCTTATAAATGTTTGTAATTATAATTGATTTCTGTGGTGTTGGTTTTTATTTCTCTTCTCTTACTCGTGATTTTATTTATTTGGGTCCTTTCTCTTTTCTTTTTGATAAATCTGGTGAGAGGCTTACCAGTTTTATTAATTTTTTTCAAAGAATCAGCTCTGGTTTCATTGATCTGTTCTGTGTGGGGTTTTTTTTTGTTGTTGTTTGTTTTGTTTTTAGTTTCTATGTCTTTCATTTCTGCTCTAATCTAATCCTCATTGTTTCTTTTGTTCTGCTGGTTTGGGGCTTCATTTTTTTTTTTCTTTTGCTAGCCCCTATAGATGTAAGGTTAGGTTGTTTATTTGAGATTATTTTTCTTGCTTCTTGAGGTAATCTATATTGCTATATACATCCCTCTTAGGACAGCTTTTATTGCATCCCAGAAGTTTTGGACCATTGTGTGTTTTCATTTTCATTTGTTTCCATGTACTTAGCGATTTCTTCTTTGACTTCCTGGTTAACCCATTCATTGTTTAATAGCATGTTGTTTCACCTCCACATATTTGTGATCTCTCCAGACTTTTTCTGGTGGTTGATTTCTAGTTTCATAGGCTAGAATGTACAATGGAGAAAAGAGAGTATTTTCAAAATATGATGTTGGGAAAATTGGGTAGCTACATGCAAAAGAATAAAAGGGTGAGTTTCTTAACTATACAGATAATAAACTCAAATGGATTAAAGACCTAAATGAGAGACCTGAAACCATAATATCCCTAAAAGAAAAGATATGGAATAATCTCCTGAACATCTTTATGTTCATAGTAACATATTTATGACTATGTCTCCTCAAGCAAAAGAAATAAAAGCAAAAATAAACTATTGGGACTATACCAAAATTAAAAAGTTTGCACACAGAAAAGGAAACTATCAACAAAACAAAAAGGCAAACTACTGATGGGAGAAGAGATTTTCAAATGATTTATTCAATAAGGGGTTAATATCCAAAATATATAAAAAATTTATACCAAAGTCAGCACCAAAAAAGAAACTCCACAAAACAAACAAAAACCACCCACCAAATAATTGAATGAAAAAATGGGCAGGGGACCTAAATTGACATTTTTCCAAAAAAGACCTACAGATGGCCAACAGACACATGAAAAGATACTCAACATCACTAATCATCAGGGAAATCCAAATCAAAACACAATGAAATATTACTTTATACCAGTCAGAGTAGCTATTATCCAAAAGACAAAAAGTAAGTATTGGTGAGGATGTGAAGAAAAAGGAATCCTCTGCACTGTTGATGAGAATGTAAATTGGTGCAGCAACTGTGGAAAACAGTTTGGAAGTTCTTTAAAAATTAAAACTAGAAATAGCATATGATCCAGTAACTCCACTA
>ML108509.1:0-28571 GCA_003697995.1 Taxidea taxus jeffersonii | reverse complement strand
CCGCATCAGGCTCTTTGCTTTGCATGGGGCCTGCTTCCTCCTCTCTCAATGTCTGCCTCTCTGACTACTTGTGATCTCTGTCTGTCAAATAAATAAATAAAATCTTAAAAAAAAAAAAAAAAGAAGTTTCTTAAAACAGAGAGAAAATGATAAAAAAGAAATAAAGGAATCCTGGAGCACCAAGAAGAAGTAACAGAATGAACAGAAATATGGGTACATGCAATAAACTATCCTTCTCATGAGTTTTATACATCATATCTGAAGATGGAAGCAATTATAATACCATTTGGTATTTAATATTTAAAAGTGGGGAAAATAAAGGAACCTAAGTAGAAATAAGGTTTTCATATTTTACTCAAAGTGGTAGAGTGTCAATCCAGAAACTGAGAATATACAGTAGTCCACTTTTATTCATGGGGAGGGGGATGTTCCAAGTGGAACCTGAAACTACAGATAATGTCAAAACCTATATATACTACGTCTATTCTATAAATACATACCTAGGATAAAATTAAGTACAGTAAGAGATTAAGAATAATAACTAAGAATAAAATAAAACAATTATAAAATATACTGTAATAAAAGTTATGTGAATGTGGTCTATCTCTCTCAAATATCTTACTGTCCTATACTCACCCTTCTTGTGATGATGTGAGGTAATAAAACACCTACGTGACGGCATGAAGTGAGATGAGTGATGGGTGCGGTGATGAAGCTTTAGTCAGCTACTGACCTCTTGACCTTCAGCAGGAGGAGGATCATCTGCTTCTGGACTACAGGTGACTGCAGGTAGATGAAACTTAGGGAACCTTAACTATAAATAAGGGGGTCTATTGTGTCTGTGTATGTGTGTGTTTGAGAGAGAGAAACCTCAAGCAACACTATAAAAATCAAACAGAATACAAATAACAAAATGGCAGACTTAAGCACTAACATATTAATAATTACTACTATTGCAAATAATAACAATAATAATTACTACTATTCATATAAGTGAAACCCTAACCTCTAATGTGACTATATTTATAATGTAAAGGATGTAATTAAAGTCACACAAAGGATGTAATTAAAGTCACACAAAGTCAAAGGATGGGGCCTTGATCCAACAGAATTAGTGTCCTTATAAGAAGAGATACTAGAGAGCTCCATTCTCTCTCCCACACACAAAGGACAGGTCATGTGGGCACACAGAACGACAGTAGCTACCTACAAGCCAAGAGAAGAGGCTTCAGAATGAAACTTACCTTGCCAACACCTTGATCTTGGACTTCTCAGGCCCTAGAATTGTGAGAAAATGTCTACTGCTTAAGTCAACTAGCTTACAGCATTTTGTTACAGCGGTCTGAGAAGACTTAAGACAATTACCTTAAAAGTAAATGATCTAGGGGCACCTGGGTGGCTCAGTGGGTTGGGCCTCTGCCTTTGGCTCGGGTCGTGATCTCAGGGTCCTGGGATCGAGCCCCACATGGGGCTCTCGGCTCGGCGGGGAGCCTGCTTCCCCCTCTCTCTCTGCCTTCTGCTCTGCCTACTTGTGATCTCTTTCTCTCTCTCTCTCTCTGTCAAATAAATAAATAAATAAAAATCTTAAAAAAAAAAGTAAATGATCTAAATAATAATCAAGACAGGGACTGACAGGATGCAGAAAGAAAGAAAGAAAGAAAGAAGGAAAGAAGGAAGGAAAGAAAGGTGACCCAAATACAAGCTGTCTACAAGAAACTTGGTCCAAATTCAACATTAGAAGTTGGTTGCAAGTAAAAGAACTGAAAAAGGTAAGCTATGCAAATGTTAATTTAAGCAAGCAGGAGTGGGGCGCCTGGGTGGCTCGGTGGGTTAAGCCTCTGCCTTTGGCTCAGGTCATGATCTCAGGGTCCTGGGATTGAACCTGCATGGGGCTCTCTGCTCAGCAGGGAGCCTGCTTCCACTCCTCTCTCTCTGCCTGCCTCTCTACCTACTTGTGATCTCTGTCAAATAAATAAATAAAATCTTTAAAAAAAAAAAAGAAAGCAGGAGTGGTATCAATATCTGACAAAGTAGATTTCAAAACAAAGAAAATTATGAAAGATAAATAGGGATATTATAGAACAATAAAAGGATCAATCTACCAGGAAAACATAATAAGCCTATCTGCATGCACCAAAAAATAGACCCACAAAAAAACAGGAAGCAAAATCTGACAAACCTGAAAAGGGAAATAGACAAATCCACAATTAGTAGTTGGAAATTTCAATATCCCCCTCACCAATTAACAGAACTACTAGAAAGGAAATCAGCAAGGATGTAGAAGATCTAAACAACAAAATTAATCAACAGGATCTAATTGATGTAGATAGAACACCATGACTAACAAGAGCAGAAAACACAATTTTTTTTCACATACCTGTGGAAAATTCACTGAAAGAGATATCATAGGCTTTAAAACAAACCTTCACAAATCTTTAGAAACCAAAATCTTATATACTGTGTTCTTTGATCATAATGGGCTCAACTAGAAATCAATAAAAGGTAACGGGAAAATCTGTAAACACATGAAAATGAAACAAGCCACTTCTAAATAACCAAACATGTGTCAAACATCAAGTCCCAAAGGAACTTACAGAAATACACAAAACTGAATGAAAATGAAATTACAACATACCAAAATATGTGGGATATAGCTAAAGCAGTACTGACAGGAAAATGTGTAACCCTAAATAAATATTTACATTAAAAATAAGGGAAGGTCTCAAATAGTCTAAGTTATCACCTCAAGAAATTAGAAAACCCAAGGAAAGAAGAAGAAGGAAATAAAGATAAAAGCAAAATCAGCAATAGTGGGAGAGGCCAATAGAGAAAATTAATTAAACAAAAAGCAGGTTCTTTAAAAACATATCAGGGACGCCTGGGTGGCTCAGTTGGTTAAGCAGCTGCCTTCGGCTCAGGTCATGATCCCAGCGTCCTGGGATCAAGTCCCACATCAGGCTCCTTGCTCGGCAGGGAGCCTGCTTCTCCCTCTGCCTCTGCCTGCCTCTCTGTCTGCCTGTGCTCTCTCTCTCTCTCTCTAACAAATAAATAAAATCTTTAAAAACATATCATTAAAACTGATTAACCTCTGTCTACAAAGACTAATAAAAAGAAAGCAGACACAAGTCACCAATAACAGGAATGAAATAGTAGATATCACTATAGTTCCAAAAGCCATTAAAAGGATAATAACTAGGGGTGCCTGGGTGGCTTAGTTGGTTAAGCACCTGACTCTTGGTTTCGGCTCAGGTCATAATATCTTGGGTCATGGGATCAAACCCAGTGTTGGGCTCTGCGCTAAGGGGGGCATCTTGCTTGGAAATTTTTCTCCCTCTGCCCCTCGACCCACTCATATGCTCTCTCACTTTCTCTAAAACAAAGACATCTTTAAAAAATTTTTTGGGAAAAAAGGATATTAAGTAGATATAAGCAAATTTACAACTTTATACTTATAGGTTCAGTTATTTAGAAGAAAATGGTACTTCCTCAAAAACCACTCAACTAAGATAAAATAGATAATGTGAATAATCCTACAAATATTAAGGAAATTAAATTTATAGCCTTCAAAACTACAAAAGAAATCTCCAGGCTCAGAAGATTTCAGTGGAGAATTTTATTAAACATTTAAAGAAAAATTAAAACCAATTTTATACAACCTGTCAAACTCTTCTAGAAAACAGAAGACGAAGGAACATTTCCCAATTCATTTTGTGAGGCCAATGCTACCTTTTCATTTATGTCTACACTAAAGCCTGTGCATGAATGTTCATACTATCACTATATGCAACAACTTGAAGAAACATCCAGGAAATTATACAATGAGAAAAGTCAATCCCCCAAAATTACATATTGCATGACTCCATTTATATAACATTTACAAAATGACAAAACTGTAGAAATGTAAAACAGATTAGTAGTTGCGGGAGAATGGGAAGGAGGTGAGTGTGATTATAAGGGACAACTGGAAGGATCCTTGTGAAGGAATGGTCTTGTCGCTTGTCTATGACGATGGACACACAAACCTACACAAATGATAAACCTGTACAGAACCAAATAAACACACACACACACACAGAAGTACTAGTAAGACTGGGTAAGACTGATGTATTCTATTAGCGTTAATATCCTGGTTGTGATACTATACTGTAATTTGTACAAGATGCTTCTATGGGGGAAAGTTGGGGAAAAGGTACCTGGGATCTCTATCATTTCTTACAACTATATGTGGACTTACAGTTACAGCAACAAAAATTTCAAGTAAACAAAAAAACAGTAATTGCTATCTAAGTTCACTCCCTTACAGTCAAAAGGGTAAAGACAGAGCTAGAAAGTCAGTTCACAGTAAAGGTAGGAGGGAAAACTCCAAAACAACATGACTTCTATGAAAGCCGCAGTCCAGCACCCAGATCACCAAATCCTGTATCAGACAATCAGTAGGCAAAGCCAAATCCAAACACATAGAGATTTAAAAAAAAAAAAAAAAAGCTAACATAGTTATAGACCATAGAGCATAATGGGAACAAAACAAGAGTAGACCAGAAATACACCAGAAAGCTAAGAGCCATAAGTAATCACCGAGTCATAGTCCTTTATAACTTGTTTGTTGCACAGAGATGTCCACTTTGGATTTCCTTCCTAAAATAATCAGAACTCTGCAAGATCCACTTAGCCACAAATATTGGCACCAATTATTATAATAGTAATATAGTTCCCTAGCTCTTTTAAGGTGGGTTACCTCCTACAGGCCGCGGATAAATAAAAAAGCCAAGTATGTTCAGAATTATATGTTATATTAAGAGAGAAGCCCAAGTCAGGAAATGACAGATGCTGGCGAGGATGCAGAGAAAGGGGAACCCTCCTACATTGTTGGTGGGAATGCAAGCTGGTGCAACCACTCTGGAAAACAGCATGGAGATTCCACAAAAAGTTGAAAATAGAGCTACCCTATGACCCAGGAATTGCACTACTGGGTATTTACCCTAAATATACAAATGCAGTGATCCAAAGGGGCACGTGCACATGAATGTTTATAGCAGCAATGTCCACAATAGCCAAACTATGGAAAGAACCTAGATGTCCATCAACAGATGAATGGATAAAGAAGACGGGGTATATATATACAATGGAATATTATGCAGCCATCAAAAGAAATGAAATCTTGCCATTTGCAACGACGTGGATGGAACTAGAGGGTATTATGCTTAGCGAAATAAGTCAATCGGAGAAAGACAACTATCATATGATCTCCCTGATACGAGGAAGTGGAGATGCAACGTGGGGGGTTTGGGGGGTAGAAAAAGAATAAATGAAAGAAGATTGGATCGGGAGGGAGACAAATCATAAGAGACTCTTAATCTCACAAAACAAACTGGGGGTTGCTGGGGGGAGGGGGGTCGGGAGAGGGTGGTGAGGTTATGGACATTGGGGAGGGTATGTGCTATGGTGAGTGCTGTGAAGTGTGTACACCTGGTGATTCACAGACCTGTACCCCTGGAGATAAAAATACATTATACGTTTATAAAAAATTTTAAAAATTAATTAAAAAAAAGAGAAGCCCAAGTACCTGGTACAAGTTTGACACATAACATTTATTAAAGAACAGAAATGAGAGAGAAAATAATTTATCAATGAATTAATAAGAGTCAATGGACCCTTGTCCCATAAAAAGACACATTCACCAAAATTTTATACACAGCTGCCGAGGGTCCTTGAAGGCCCTAAAGCCAAGATTTTATGAAACCTCGGGTTTAGATTCGCCATCTCGAGGAATGTACTCCAGCAATTTACCTCTTCAAAGAAGAGGGTCACATAAGACAAGTTCTCAAAGCCCTCTCCCTCCAATGTTATTATTTAATGATTCGTACCCTGGACAAACCCCTGATGGGGATTACCTCTCTTTTACTGTCAAGTAAGTGGCATGGATTTTTAATCGAACATTTGATCTACTTAACAGAATCCTTAAACATATTTATCATCTGGGACAGGTTTGAAATAGAAGTCGAAGCTAAAGAAACCATGGAAATCTTCTGTGGATTGTTAGTAAAGTCAAAAGATCATTAAGTAGAAAACATGAAGCACAATAGCCTCGGGGGAGAAAAGATCAATACAATGATGCTGCACTATGCCAGGCTGGTTGGAAAATATGCTCAATTTAGCTCTGTTTCAGCAAAAATACATCTCAAAGCAAATGCTGTAACCCTCTCAAAAAAAAAAAAAAAGAAAGTTTTAATCTAGAAAACTCATTAAAGATGTATGGAGGAAATGAATTTGGTACATAATACATGATGAGACGTCTAAAAGTACACAAACTTTTTCAGGTCTCCCAAAGCAATCTTTATTGACTATCAGCATAAAAGCCACTCCCCAGTGTACAGACCTTTGACTTGGATTCCCTGAGCTGCAGTGCAGCTTTTCGAGTATGCCTGAAAGTGAATTACTAATAGAGACTAGATCTTCCCGGAGAAACCATCAAATATTCAATATGAATAAACTGACTCTATCCCTACTGCTTTCCTCACCTGAAGTCTTCCCATTGACCTACTGAATTCCAAAAATTTATCTTCAATTTGGAAAACTGCAAGAATTTTCAAACGCCTTTACATATATAAACTTTGCAGGAATGTCATCTATTCTTTTTTTTTTTTTAAGGCTGATTTTTTTTTTCACCTGAATGAAAGAATTGGAGTTTTTAAAATAAGTGGAAATAGGGGCACCTTGGTGGCTCAGTGGGTTAAGCGTCCAACTCTTGATCTCAGCTCAGGTCTTGATCTCAGTCAGGGTCATGAGCTCAAGCCCCAACCCAATCCCCCCCCCCCCCAATCTCATTGGGCTCCACCCTGGGTGCAGAGTTTACTTAAAAAACAAACAAAAGAAAAGAAAAGAAGTAAAGCTATATTTAATCCACAAGAATGTTTACCAGATTGAATTGGGTCACTGTCTTAGCAGTGAGTTCCTAAATCTATAGCCTTTGTTTTCAAACTCTTTTTTCAGACTTTCATTTGCTGCAATTTTGAAAGGTGACAATAAAGCAGTAAAGCAACTAATGGAGCCAAAATGGAATTCCTTAAGGCAGAGGCCATGTTCCATGTCCGGACGCTAATGGACCGGGCTGTGCATAGGGAATCACTCAGTCTCGGGGCTTAAGCAAGGGTCTAAGGCTTGCCTCAGTCCAGCCAAAGCTGAGCACCTTCTGCAGCAATTCCAGTAAGAGGTCCTTCCTCCTCTGCTCAACACTGCCAGCGTCTGGGACATGCTGCTACTTTCTGAGACTGCCCACTCCATTCTCACAGCTCTGGCTGTTAGAAATTCTCTTATAGTGGGTACAAATCTGTCTCTCTGCAATTTCCACCCACCAGTTCTAATTCTATCCCTTGGGACCACACAGAAAAAGCCTAATTCTTCTTCCATTTTCCAAATGTCAGCCCTTCAAATATTTGAGGAGACTTATCAAGTTTCCCATGATCATCACAGTAGGCTGAATACATCCAGAATTTGAGAATATTATCTTATATGGCAAAAGGGACTTTACAGATGTGATATATTAGGGAGATAGTGAGGTTAGCCTGAATTATCCTGGTGGGTTCAATGTAATCACAAGGATCCTTATAAGAGGGAAGTAGGAGGGTCACAGTGAGAGAAGATTTGGAGGAGGAAGCAGGAGCTGGAGTGATGCACTCTGAAAATGAAGGAAGGGGCTAGAAGCCCAGGAATGCAGGCAGCCTCTGGAAGCTAAAAAAAGGCAAGAAGTTAGATTTTTTCCTAAAGCATATGGGAGGAATGTAGCTTTGCACACCCATGTAGACTCCTGGAACTGTACCACAATACACCTGTGCTCATTTAGGCCACTAAATTTATGGTATACTGTTGCAGCAGCAACAGGAAATTAATGGACTCATTCTCTTTCCAAACCGAAAGATTTCTTCAATCACTCTTTAAATGGCACACAATCTCAAGTCTCACCCTTTGAGATACTCCCAATCTTTCTTTTGTCTAAAACACTACGTGTTTCCTTCATCCTATCCTTGCAACCTCTTCTCCTGGCCCAAAACAACTTCAAACTTTCCCTCCAGCAATGATATATATAAAGCCCTATCCATTAATGATTCACTGGCCCTTACCAAGTACATTCACAGAGTAACTGCTCAATAAACAAGTGCTAAGCTGAAATGAAACAACTGTTTAGAAATCCCAACAATTATTGAATGCTACATCTGAAACTAATGATATACTGTATGTTGGGGCTAATTGAATTTAAATTAAAAAAAAAAAAAAAAGAAATCCCAACAGTTCTGATTTAAAAGATTAAAAGGGCTTATTCCTCTTCTCTCCTCCCAAACTGAGTAATAGTTATATAACCTTCAGAAACCTCAATTTCTTCCCCATCTATAAGGATTTAAGGCATCACATAGAGGACTTCTCAAATGAGATTTTCAGTCATGACTCCCTGAATAATAAAATCACTGTGGAACCTGAAGATAAAAGTAAAAGTTCCCTATACTATGCATATGACTGATATTTCCTAATACTGAATTTCCTAAACTCAAGTTATTTTTAGTTATCACGCAAACTATAGAATTTATCACAAAAGTCAATTAAATAAAAGGATAGTGTTAGTTAAGCCAAATGTTTTTACAAAACATTTAAATGGTTATATAATAGCTTTATCTGCCAACATTAATTTCTTCCAGCAAAATAATGATACAGCAAAAAAATTGTAAGTGAAATGTTTGACAGATGCACTGTAATAAGCATTGTACCAACAGTAGAATTCATTTTATAATCTTAAAGGTTGTCCTACCACAGTTCTATTCCTAGATGCTAAAGTTTAGTGCACTCTGATAATTATATTTCAGAATCATATTGGATATTAAATGATTCACTGTAATACTTTCTCACTGAGCATCTATGCATGAGGGCAAACAGGTCTCTACTCAACTCTAATCAAATATATGTTTACTGAAGATCACCGAGCCCAGGTCCTGTATTAAGGAGAGTGGGAAGTTCAAGTGTGTAAAAGACATGGTCCCCAGGTTCAACGAGCTTTCAATCTTATACAAGAAGATGGCATATTTATCAATGAAAGGAGGAAAAGAATAAATACAAGGCAATATAACAAATAGGTAGCATAGACAGTGAGTGTCATAGAAGAGATCAAAGAGAGTGGTCTATGGACTAGAAGGATCAAAGAAGTTGAAAGTAGGATGTGACCTGGGGAGAACTCAGAGAGAAAAGGAAAAGAACACCACACCAGGCTACTGAAACCCACACCTAAAGGCAAGGAGGCAGAAGACTTATCCAAAAAAACTGCAAGCAACCAAATCAGACACTGAGGAGAATTTTATGTCGGGAATTAGGAAAAGATGGCACCAAAAGTAGGCTAGGAACAAATCAGAGCCAAGGAAGTCACCCATCACAGTGCATTACGGGGATCCGATACTCAACCTTTCTAAATAAAGGTCTTGAATCTTGAACTTTACATCTTCTCTGGCAAACAACAAGGAGCCACTGAGGTTTCTGGGTAAGAGAATGGCTTACAGAAAACAGAATTAGCAGTAGTTTACAAGAGAAAAGGGAAAAGCAAAAAACTGAAATCAAAGAGCCCTAGATTTGAGATGAGAAAAGCCCAGACAAGTAGATATGAAAATAAATGGGTGAGAACATAAAGAAGGATTACAAAGAAGGACCTGACAAAAGTTGGCACTGACTTTTTCTTTTTTTTTTTTCAGGAGTCGGGTTTTAAAGAGTATAATGTTACTCTAAAGTATTTAAGTCCAGATGAGAAGGAACAAGCATTGGGAAATTGTTTCTCAAGTACCTACTCTGCCAGTCACTGAGCTAGGTGGTAGGGATAAACTAATGATTGTTGACAGTGAACTCCATCAGCGAGGCTGAAGGACTAACAGGGCACAGAGGAGTAACTATCCTTATTAACAGTGTAACAAACACTACGGAGGAGTAAAGTAACACACTCACAACAAGTACAGAACCCCAAAACTGAGAGCAGGAGAGGAAATAGGTTTTAGGAAGGATATCAAATAGGGAAGGACATGAAGTAAGAGGCAGAAACATGAAAGGACACATATACATTAGTTTCTTAAATAACTCAGTTAAATATAAGCTATCAGAAATCAAGAAATGGGGACGCCTGGGTGGCTCAGTTGGTTAAGCGGCTGCCTTCGGCTCAGGTCATGATCCCAGCGTCCTGGGATCGAGTCCCACATCGGGCTCCTTGCTCGGCAGGGAGCCTGCTCCTCCCTCTGCCTCTGCCTCTCTGTCTGCCTGTGCTCTCTCTCTCTCTAACTAATAAATAAATAAAATCTAAAAAAAAAAAAAAAAAGAAATCAACAAATGTCCCCAATTTAAGACTCCAAATATTTGCTCTGATAATAATTCGGCTGAAACCACTAATTTTAACTTGAAGTATATTACAAGGTAAAATTAGGTGCCAAAAATATCACCAACCTATAAAGGGGCACTAGAAAATTTTATGGGTGATGGAAATACTCTGAATTTTTATTGTGATGGTGATTATATGACCATCCAGCCATCAAAACTAATCTAAAAAAAGGGTGAATTTTACTGTCAGTAAATTATATCTTAATAAATCTGACAAAAAAAAAAAACACCAATAATTTAACTGTTTAATTCAATGGCAATTATTCTAAGGACATTCAAAAGTTACTTAATGTTTTATTAGAAACAAAGTATATGCCAGTATCACCTTTATTATTTATAATGCTATATGCATAGGCTATAAACACATATAGTTTCTTAATAAATACAAAATTTTATAATTTTTATTTGAATGGTACTCTACATATTTCATCCTGACTTCAAGAAACAAGTCTTTTTTTTTTTTTTTTTAAGATTTTATTTGTCAGAGACAATGCACAAGCAGGGGGAGCAGCAGGCAGAGGGAGAAGCAGGCTCCCTGCTGAGCAAGGAGCCTGCTGCAAGGCTTGATCCCAGAGCCCTGGGATCATGACCCAAGCTGCAGGCAGACGCTTAACCGACTGGGGCCCCCAAGCATCCCAAGAAACAAGTCTTAACACTCAGGATCAGCATCTGACCTGAGCTCCCCACTCATCTCCTATCATCATTCTAACAAATTTAACATCTCAATCTTATGCCCCCTTTAACCAGCTGTCCTTCCCACTCTCCTTTCTTCTGTATTTCAAGATCTGTCACCTTGGATACTTGGTATCCCTTCCTTACCACAGTATCAGTTCTATCCTGGGAAAGAGGACTCTTCCTTTAAAGGCTTCCACAATAATCTCTACCCCCACTACTCTGTCCTACACACCAGTGCCAGATTAAGCATATATCCCTTTATTATTATATAAACCCCAGTTCAAAAATATTTGGCTATGCTCACTGACTTTAGGATAAAATGCAAAGTCTCTCACTAGCTTTCAAATCCTCCGTAATCTGACTTAATCCTACATATACAACTCTATCCAGAAAGTACAAAATAAACTGATTTAAAAATTATTAGAAAGACAAGATACTGGCAAAGGGTGTAAAGAGATAACATACTAGAAGTTTTAAACTTCAAAGAAATACAGGTATATTCTGGAATAAGGAACAAGCCAATTTCATTGGTATAGGAAGGAAGAATTGGGTGTGAGGCTGGAAAAGCAGGCCAGGTCCACACTTTTAAGACTTACATGCTAACTTGAGGGTTTTAATACAAAAAAGAGAAATCACAGATTTTTCTGAAGATATTTATTTATTCCAGAGAGGGGCCAGGGAAGAGCAGAGGGAGAGGGACAAGCAGACTCCTCACTGAGCATGGAGTCCAATGTGGGGGCTCAATCTTGGGACTGTGAGATCATGACCTGAGCTAAAACCAAGAGTCAGACGCTTACCTGACTGAGCCACCGAGGCACCCCCACCATGGTTGTTTTTGACCACAGGAATGACATAACAAAAATGATGCTCAAGGAAATTATTCCGGGGCTGGAGTATAGGATGTAACGGTGAAGATGAAATGAAAAAGAGAGGCTAAGGAAAATCACAGCCAATGGAAACAGTCTAAACAAGAAGTGAAAAGGACTTGAATAGTGGCAGGAATTTAGGAAACAAGGAGAAATGATCATTTTCAGCTACTGTAGGTAGATGCAAACCTCCCCCAAATAACCAGACAGTGGTGGGAGTCCCATCAGGCACTTGTGTAGGAGTGAATGGGTAGGGATGATTATAAGATTCATCCATATAGTACTCGATTAAAATTAACAGAAATTATTCAATCTGGAAACCAAAGGGCCTGGGTAATTCAAAAAACACCCCAAATTCCTTTATATTTAAATGAACTTCTGCCAAAAACACTACAGGAATTAAAATTGCTTACTTTGGTTATTAGTATTAGTCTGTTCCTGAAAAGGCTACTAGCTAAGCATTTATAAGAAAGCTACCCAAAAACATGGGAAGGAAGAGGATCTGAGATTAAAAATTGCTTATTTCTGAAAATGCAAAGACTTGCTTCAGATTTTCATTATTTGGTCTAGTAACACATTTCACACATATACTACAAAACCTTCAATAATAAGGTCATCTTGGGGCCCCTGGGTGGCTCAGTGGGTTAAAGCCTCTGCCTTCGGCTCAGGTCATGATCTCAGGGTCGTGGGATTGAGCCCCAAGTCTGGCTCTCTGCTCAGCAGGGAGCCTGCTTCCTTTCCTCTCTCTGCCTGCCTTTCTGCCTACCTGTTATCTCTATCTATCAAATGAATAAATAAAATCTTAAAAAATAAAAAAATAATAAGGTCATCTTACTAAGAAAATAATATACCAAATTTCACATCACAGTGGTTTCAATTGAATTAGTGTTGCAAATATGAAAGAAACCCTTACGTCCTAATTATAGCATCGAGCCATAATAAACATAAACATAAACATCCTTTACTTAAATCTGCTTTTGTAATTTACATTAACTTGAATTGAAGTTAATTCACAGAACTATTTCATTACTATTACTAAATGTAAAGATCTATTTCTATTTTTATATAGACAATAAACAGAATAGAAAATTCAACTTCATTCTTCAAAAAATAATTTTTCCTCAAGATTCAGGGAGGAGACCAAGGAACAAATCAATTCAATTCCCTTCAAGGCAGTTAGAAATTAATTTCTAACAAAATTTATAGCTCATTTACTTCATCGGTTTTTCAAGAAGCATTTTAAATTAAAAAGGCACTTTCAAATACTACTTGAGGTTAGATATGGGAAGTAATCTGAGGCAATAATTCACAAAAGTACCAGGACACACATGAAAATCAGCCTTTATTTACAAATTAGCCTTCTGACAAAAGATACAACAGAGATGTCTAATTACACTATCAGAAGTCATTAATGAAAATATAAGGTTTGGAAACAATCATTTAAAAAGAAGGCCTTTTGTAGTTACTAAGATGGAGACTGTGTATGTGTCGATTTAAAAGCCTACTGCTTTCCACTAGATTAAGGTCAATGTGTCCAAACAGCTCAGCTTTAATACTAAACACTGCCACTCAACAAAGAGATTCAGTTTCTGAGAACAGGTTGTATATTAGGGCTTTTATATTTGTCAAGGTCGTGTTTTTAAACATTTTGGCAATTTACTGGTAGCTTACCCGAGGTTTGGTTTTGGTTTTGGTTTTTAACTGACTTATGGACTCAAAATTTAAGACTGATTCAGTGGTTTAAATGGAAAGATCAACAGCTTTGGTTGTGTAGCCAAGATTACTTCTGCTTTACATGAAGTCCATCTGGCTATCTCAAGGAGGTCAGAAACTGAGAAGTCAGGAGTTAAGTGCCAGAGATCCAAATGAGAGAAGAGGTTTATATACAGAACACCAAGACTCTATCTTGTGCTGATCAAAGATATTACCCATGGCAAACTTTTGGGTAGAAGACAGAAATGAACGAATCGCCAACAGGTACTCGGCATCCTCACTGGGCCATCCCCAAGTCGGGGCGAACGACTTTGAAGAGCGTCATTCACCCCTTCACAGCCAGTCAGTGACTGCTGTGAGCCAAGGGCTGGAGTTCTCCTGCACTGTTAATTATTTAGTAAATAATCCAAAATCAGGGAAGACTTTTAGAACTGAAAGAAGAAAGAATCTCTTTTTGGCTAAAAGATCCCTGATATTTGTCAAAAAAAGAAAATAAAACTCCAGGGATAGGATGACAATAGGGTATGATGAAAACATATTGGGTAACAGTTATCAAGATCCCCCCAAAAATGTTCCTCTTTTCTTACCAAGTCATCGCAGGTCTAGGAATGTCACAGCCAACATAAAATCGTACAAGAAAAAGTAATGTATATGATTGCTTCTGGGTGGTACAGCACTAGCGGCCATTGTTTTGTCCAGATTCTTTATGAAACTTTTGAATACAGAATTGTGGCAGGGCTGAAGTTCAAATGTAGGAGGAACAACCAAAATCCACTCTAGACTTCTTTGTAATCTAAAGAGAGGTTTGTCAACCCCACACAAAGGACTGTCACTCAGAGAAGATGAAGCTGACTTATACTTCAGTCCATACAAAATCATCTCAAAATACAAAGCACTCCCTCAATTTGTTTTGAACAGCAAAACACTGTCCCAGAAAGGAATCTGGTGAGACAAAATATGGGGAAATGTGACCCTCAGGCAATGGAAGTACAAGCACCTGAAGAAAATGGGATGTCAGAAAGGGGCTAGAAGCCACAGGGACCTTACTTATTATACTTTCCAGAGTCCATTAAATTAGGCAGAAGAAGTTTAACGGGGCAATCTGAGGAGCAGTTCTTACAGCACTGCTTGAAATTTCAAGTCACATAGGACATGAAGGGAAAAATATGCCCAAGTAGGTTCAGCAGTGAAAATTTCTAACAGTTTAGTGTAACTTAGGACAGGTTAATCAAAGAACTCTCCTGAAACCTACCTATTATATAATGGGAAAATGCCAAGTCATGGTGGGTGCCAACCAGGGAGGGGGTACTGAGACTAGATAGTTAGGAGATAGTGTTCAGACACAGGAAAATAACACCAGGAAGTAAAAATGAGGGTGAGATAGGAGAAAATAGTGTGTGCATGGGGGTGGTATCAGATACTATTCTACTTTATAATCTTACCTATGTCTAGCCCTAAGCCCAGTCTGTCCCCAGTGGAATGACACTGACGCTTAAGTCCTATCCCATACATCCTATTTGATTCTGACCAAACTGTTACCAATTATGACCAAACTTCCCTGTGTTAAGTGTAAAATTTCAAGGTTAGTTCATGGGGAAAAAAATCAGATGTCAAAGATAAAATCCATAATATGATAATTTTATTCTTTATAAAATCAGAAACATATTCAGTTTACGGGAACTATATAAGTAATATCACATCTCCCTCCATGACTGGACTTGGTTTCCAAAACTTAAATTAAGAAAAAAAAGACATCAAACTTGTTTAATTCAACTAGGTCAAGTCATTTTGTGTTTCTGTTATTTTTTTTTTTAAGATTTTATTTATTTATTTGACAGAGAGAGATCACAAGTAGGCAGAGAGGCAGGCAGAGAGAGGAAGGGAAGCAGGCTCTCCAATGAGCAGAGAGGCCTGATGCGGGGCTCGATCCCAGGACCCTGAGATCATGACCTGTGCCGAAGGCAGAGGCTTTAACCCACTGAGCCACCCAGGCGCCCCTCTGTTATGTTTTTAAGAACAGGTTTTTAAAAAGTCAACTCTTGGGACGCCTGGGTGGCTCAGTTGGTTAAGCGGCTGCCTTTGGCTCAGGTCATGATCCCAGTGTCCTGGGATCAAGTCCCACATCAGGCTCCTTGCTAGGCAGGGAGCCTGCTTCTCCCTCTGCCTCCGCCTGCCGCTCTGTCTGCCTGTGCTCTCTCTCTCTCTCTCTCACAAATAAATAAATAAAATCTTTTAAATAAATAAATAAAATTTAAAAAAAATAAAAAGTCAACTCTTGTTGAAACATATCTCTCCAAATTGGGCGTCAATTTTGGCTTCCTTTTTTTTTTTTTTTTAATCTGAGAGAGAGAGCACGAGCAGGGTGAAAGGCAGAAGGAGAGCAGACTCCCCTTGGAGCAGGGAGCCCAAGGAGGGGCTTGATCCCTGGACTCTGGAATTATGACCAGCCAAAGGCAGGTGTCTAACCAACTGGGCCACCCAGTTGCCCCTCCCCTCCATACTTTTCTAATTCTTACCAACAAGGAATTGAATTCCACTTGTCAAACCTGGGAGAATAAACTATATGTTCTTCTTGAACCTTTCCACCAAGGCAAATTGCTTCTTAGTCAAAGGTACAGAGTTGCCTTGCAGCCTAGAAAGTGTTTTATTGTAAATGAAAACAATAGTAAGTGTTTTAATGTAAATTTGAATATTTTTCTCAGTATTGGTAATAGACCAGTTTTATCACCATTGTCTGCTGGGTGGAGTCTAAGTTACTCAACTAAAGAGCTATAATGGTAATAGCATCCTGGAGTTGGGAAGTATAGAAATAAAATTTATAATAGATTAATCCTAGAAAAATCTCTGAAGGAAATAAATTTAAGATGAGATTTTGAAGAAGTATGGCAAACACTTTAGTTTGGCTCTAACAGAGTATCCACACTGGGAAATAATGAGAAATGAGTTTGGAACAATAAGACTGGAGAGAGTTGCTGGAGAATATTAAGTGTTAGAATAGAGAGCAACCACAGCAAGGAAAGAACACAATGCTCTTGTGGGTTAATTTCTTAAAACCCAAATTATCAGAAGTCAATAAAGAGTGAAAATGTTTCATCTACAAGAAAGCATGAAAATAACATCAATCTAAGATACTTAAGTCTGACTTTTTTTTTTTTTTTTTGATGGAGAGAGAGAGAGAGAGATCACAAGTAGGCAGAGAGGCAGGCAGAGGGGAGGGGTGGAGCAGGCTCCTCGCTGAGCAGAGAGCCCATTGCGGGACTCAATCCCAGAACCCTGAGATCATGACCTGAGCCGAAGGCAGAGGCTTAACCCACCGAGCCACCCAGGTGCCCCTTAAGTCTGACTTTAAAAGATAAACATGCCTCATATTCCTATACCAACTCAAATCATTTATAACTTCCAAGCCTGATGCTGACTTCAGGGACAACCTACCTAGTCAATTCCATGAGATAGAAACATTTTTAAAATGGCCTATTTTTCACTCCTTGGAAAATAAGGTGCTCACACAAGACAAATGAAAAATCTGTAGTCTGTGTCTATATACATATAGGGCTTGCCACAGAGGCTGAAATTTTACCTAGATTAAATAAACTTCCTTACCTTTTTGAACTACAGCTTTTATTACATCTTTAAACATACAGCAAAAGATGGAGAGCAATTTCAGGAAATTGAAACAAAACACAAAAGCTAAATTCCTTGAAAGGAAATGAATCATTCCCTGTTTTATCTTGGCCTGGCGTGAGGCTAAGTGCATAGTAGGCATGCAAGGAACATTTGCTAATTAAATGCAAAGGCTTTGCCAACAAAAGGATTAATCCTTGGAAGAATCCCAAGCTACATTCCTGGACCAAATGTCTGAAAATGTTCTCAAGTCTACATTATACTGTACTTTCCAACAAGTCCTAAGTGATAAGCTAACTTTGTAATCCAATCAAATGCAACAGTAGTACCACATCCTTTGCATTTTGTCTTTGAAATTTGGGTCCAAGAGATTTTTAGCACATATACCAGTTGGCAGCCAAACTTGTCCAATGTCCAAAATTCACTTTTATTCTTATTTATATGTTAAAATGTAATCAAATTAGAATCCTAGGCTAATGATAACCTGCATACTAATCCTGGATCCAAAAAATAATTAGCTACATGACCTTGAGCCTATCACCTCAATTTTCTCATGTGGAATATGAGAAAACTAGACATTTGAAAAACCTTCCTTGAGAAAATGTACTGATAACTACAAGTTATAAAAAATACTGATATGCGTAAAAAAACCTGATGGATGGCTACAAGGATAACATAATATAGAATAAAGCAAAGAGGGTAAAAAGTTAGGAAAATAATCTAGATGGTAGATATACCTCTTCCACAGAAAAACTTCTTCACTAGCCCTAATCCCCCATCTTTCCATTCCTGGAAATGGCACCATCACAAATCCACTTGCTCAAAGCAAAAAACTAGGAGTCTGAAGTTCTCCCCTCCCTCCACTTTGCAATCCATGGGCCAAGTCCTGTTAGCTCCTCCTTCAAGACCTCTCTCTAGTCCATCCACTTCGTTCAGTGCCCTCATCTCATGCTAGTCCAAGCTGACCTTCTCCCTCTTCCCTTCCTCCTCTCCTGTCCCTCCTGAATCATAAGAATCATAAACAATGATTTTTTGAAACACATACTGGACATTCACTTTTCAACTCTAACTTTCTGGCGACATTAAGAATATAAATAATATTCAGGGGCGCCTGGGTGGCTCAGTGGGTTAAAGCCTCTGCCTTCGCGGCTCAGGTTATGATCCCAGGGTCCTGGGATGGAGCCCCACATTGGGCTCTCTGCTCAGCAGGGAGCCCGCTTCCCTTCCTCTCTCTCTGCCTGCCTCTGCTTACTTGTGATCTCTGTCTGTCAAATAAATAAAATCTTAAAAAAAAAAAAAGAATATAAATAATATTCAACCCCTTCCCACGCTGACAGACCCCTGCTGGCTTCTGTTGACTTCTTCAACCTCATTCCTAGGCCTTCTACCCCTCATTTACCAGGGATCAGCCATACCGGTCTTTATTGTCCTATGACCTGCCCAGCTCTTATGTTAAGGCCTCTGGACTTAATAATTCCCTCTGCGATGTTCCTCTCAAAAATTTCACTTGACCGACTCCTTCCTTCTAGTCATTCAACGTGCAACTTCCATGTCCCCTCCTCGGGGAAGCCTTCCCAGACCACCCAATCTAAACAACACACTCTCTTATCTCCTCATCCTGATCTATGCTTTTTAGAGGGTGAGAGTATATCACTGCTGAACACAGACTCTGCAGTCACATTGCCTAGATTCATTGTCCCTAAGCTGTGTGACCTGGGGAAAGTTACTTGGCTGCTCTGTGCCTAAGTCTTCTCATATGTAAAACAGAGACAAACCAACTTCATAGGGTCATTGTGAGACTAAATAAATATGAAGAACACTTAAAAGTAATGCCTAGCACATAAGAGCTACCAATGTCTTCTTTGATACTGTTATTATTATAATGGCATTGTTTATATTTTCTTTTTTATTATCTACCTCCCCAACTGGAATCCTAACTCCATAAGTGATCTTGCTTGCTTTGTTTATGGGCATATCCCAATGCCTAGAACACTGGCAGGGACTTAGCAAATGTTCAGTAAATTTCCACTGAATGAAAGTATTAATATGCTCTTACATTTGACTGTGGCACAATTTCATTTGTCCTCAGTGAACACTTACCTACAACATAGCATTTTTTTCTTTGGTTTAAGAAGTTTCCCAAATTATCTGGAAAACATAAAGGAAGATCACACAGCCCCCTGCATCTTAATAGTACATATAAAGGCACAAATAGGGAACACGAGCAAGGAAACCAGTGTAAGAAAGAGACTTACCATCTACTCAACAATGTTGTAGTCCTTTAGCCTTAGGGAATTTAGACAGTAATTAGCTTCTGTTATCTAGCATATTAATTGCTGAAAGAAAAAATATTTGACTACCCATAGCATATTAATCCTCAATTTAATATGTTATACAGAAGGTGGTCTTTTTAAAACGCTGAGATGTTTCTTAAATAATGTGGATCTATTTATCATTATAAAAAAATAGACTCGTTTCTAAAACTATTGTAACAAAGTATACAAATCAGGCAGCTCAAAATAGTAAAAATCTATTCTTTCACAGTCCTGGAAGCTAGAAGTCCACAATCAAGGTGTCACCAGGGCCACACTCTCCCAGAGACCCTGGGCTGAGTCTGTGCCTCTTCTAGCTGCAGGGGATAGCCATCGGTCCTTAGTGCCCCTGGCTGGCAGGTGCAGCCCTTCAGCCTCTGCCTCCGGAGTCACATGGTCACACAGCATCCTCCTCTCATGAATCTGTATCTCTTAAGAACCCATTCTACTCAGGGGGACTTTGTCTTAACTGCTTATGTCTGCAATGACCCTGTTTCCAAACTGCAGTACTGGAGGGAGGACTTCGAGATACCTTCTGGGGGCACATAATTCAATCCATAACACATACCTAGGTATACACTGTATGATCACCGAAAGCTGCAAACTTCTCAGCTCGCCAAAATATTTTTCAAGGCAGACAGGCATATTTCTGAATTTGGGTACTTAATAAGAAGAACCATATTCATGTCTGCTCCCAATTCTCTGGGATAACTCACAGTTATCTCTATGGTTGAATTCACAGCTTCATGATGATGAGAAATGTAATTAGATCAGTGGTCTAAAGTGGTAAATATTCTAAACCTGTTACAAACAAGAGTCATGAATAAAATGACTTGGGGGGGCCCACCTTAAAACAGTTGGGGAAAACATCCTACTGCAGCTAACACAATTTATTTTTCAGCCCCATGAGACAGGCAGTATTATCCTCACTATACAGGAAGAATCTGAGGCGTCTAATCTGTCCAAGGTAACAGATGAGAAGTGGTAGAACTAAGATTCCACCACCGATCGACTCCAAGCCCACATTTTAAAGTCACACACTTGATGGTGCTTCGCCACAGCTTTGTGTAAAATCCCATCAGTCTTTACCAGAAAGCTGTTTAGATTTGGCCAAAAGATGGGTTAGAGGTTGTGATTTCACCTCTGTGAACATAATAAAGACAATGGTCCTACAACGTGATGTGCCAAGTGAAATTACACACACCAAGTGCTTTGTTTCTATTCAGTTACGTTGTTTTTAAAAATGAATGAACAAGGACAACAAAAATGGAGGAACTCTTGTCCACCCCCAGTGAAAAGATTCTGACAGCAACTTGAGGTAAAAACTGTGGGCCAGTAACAGACCTAGCCAAGTGGGACATGAGGACCACACTCTTGCACAACTGTTCTTTCACTTAGGGTAGGAGCAGTAAACTAAGGAACAGCTCGGTGAGGCTGCGCCATGGCTTAAAGAGAGGGGCGCCACGTAAGCACAAGGAAGAAACTCTGACCATGTCCTCTCTTCTAATCAGGCCCCCCAAGCCAGAAAATGGCCACAGAGGGCTCTAAGATTTTAATATCGTTTGCATATATGCTTCTCTAAAACCACCAGTGCCAGGGATAGAGAAATAGTAGTATCCCAGGAGGTGAAGAATTTGCCAGCTGCAGGTAGTAAGGCAAATTATACCGATTCCCATTGAGTATTTTGGGGGAATGAGAAAATATTTCTTTTTAAGATCTTATTTATTGATTTGAGAGGGGGGAGAGGGAGAGAGAGAGAGATGGTCCACTTGAGAGCAGGGGGAGGGGCAGAGGGAGAGGGAAAGAATAGCAAGCAGACTCCACACTCCACCAAGGCTGATGTGGGGCTTGATCTCATGACCCTGAGAGATTATGACCTGAGCCAAAACCAAGAGTCAGATGCTCAACTAACTGACTGAGCCATCCAGGCACCCCAGGGAATGACACAATATTTCTACATTGTTTACTTATAATAAGTTCCTTAATGCTGATGAAATTCTCATCTGCACCATACCACTTTAATAGCGGACTAATATGCCATAATTAGACAATTTTTCATTCTTTCAATTAGTAAGAAATTATCCTAAGAGACTATCTATTGGCCTTTCAAAGATCCATTTCTAATCCCTTTTTTTTAAGATGGTTTTTTCAAAGATTGGATTTGTTTAGTATGTGCAATCCACTTTGAACCTCTAAAACAAGGATATGAAATAAAATATTACCTAGAGGCAGGCTTCTGGCGTATTTTCAAATCCAGAAATAGAAAAACATATACACGCATGTTCTGGGGGTACAGAGCAGCTCCCAAATAGCTAAGCAAGGACAAACGTCAAAGAAAATAGGATGCCTTTCCTCCCCCCACCCCCCGCCCCTGGTTTCCACCTGAGCTCCTGAGAGATTGGACAATCCACCAGGGAAGTGAAGGAACATTGCAATTGGCTGACAGGATCTCTCCGAGGTCAGTCTTTTCTTTGGAAAGCAGAGACCCGTGGGAGAAGCAATCAGAGTCAAGAGAAAACAAAACTGGAGAGATGAGCAGAGCAAGCAGCTGATCAAAGGCAGCTGAGGAGGCTGAGGCAGGGAGCTCCAGACACTAGTGTGAACCTTAGCCGTTCCTGAAGGCACAGACAGGAGCTACAGAAGAAAAGAGATGCTACCTGTGCCCCAGGACTCGAGCCTATGAGGCATAGGACATTTATACAGTAACAAACTAATCTATGTCCAAGCAACCATAATACATGAAAAATGCCACAGAATAAAATGTACGTATTCAGGCATCCTGTAGTGGAGATTTCAATCTTATTCTAACATAGGATCTACTTGGAGGAAGGATGTGGACCATAAGCTACAAGGTACAAATGCCTCTCTCCGGGAATTCCCACATATCACACTGCTCCAGGCCCTCTTGGCCTTCTTTACTTGCATCTCTATCCCAGAATATCTGAACCCAAACTTTCAACAGATTGTCTCCTCATCATGAGTAAAGGCACTGAAACAGAAACAAATAACACACCATAAAATTCCAGAGTGTTCTGTTAAGGTCAATGACACACATGAATTCACAATTTCACATAATTCCAAGAACAGGGAATAAAATAAGGCTGCACCTCCTGGAGGCTGGAGCTGTAGGATGATTCCAGAATGATTCTGGACCTTGGGAACAGTTTGTGGCCCTTCCCTCCAGTGGTCATCTGGAAATACCCCTCAGCCCTACTGCATGTGTCAATTTCTTCTGCTCATTCATGGTTTCTTCTCCCAAAATTTTAGTTTGTATATGGTTTGGAATGGCCTTTCCAACCTTGACTCTCCCTCCCCACCTCACAATCAGTGGTGTGTTTTGTAGAGGCTAACAACTCCCACTGCAGCCATGACAACAGTGAAAACACGGCTGGGAAGATAACCTATTATACAGTATTTCTACCACTCAGTTACAACAGACATAAAGAAACCCAAGAGAATAGGGAGTAGTAAAATGTAGTAGAATAATTAGGAAAGGGCATGGAATGTTAAAAAAAAAAAAGAAAGAAAGAAAGAAAAAAGAAAAGGTCAAACTCATAGAAACAGTGGAGGGAAGGGGAGAGGTTGGTAAAAAGAGAAAGGAGAGGTCTGAGGATCTAATGTATAATATGATGACTACAATTGATAATACTATATTGCATAACTGGAATATGCTAACTTAAAGTATTCTCATCAAAATAAAAAATACCATAAAATTCCAGAGTGTTCTAGGGGCGCCTGGGTTGCTCAGTCAGTTAACCATCTGCCTTCTGCGCAGGTCATGATCCCAGGGTCCTGGGATTGAGCCCCACATTGGGCTCCCTGCTCAGCAGGGAGCCTGCTTCTGAACAGTTTCCTCCCAGCTCCTTCTCTCTCTAGCTCTCTCTCTCTCTCACAAAGAAATAAACAAAATCTTTAAGAAGTAAAAGTAAATTCCTAATATTTAAAAAAAGCATTCAAGTGTTCTATTAAGACTGGTAACACAGAGGAGTGTGTTATGTAAATCAAATCATCATGCTATATGCTTTTACATTTACATCATCATGCTATATACTATTACAATTTTGTCAGTTGTACCTCAGTAGAGTTGAAAATAAGGAAATCACTAACTTTGAGTATTAAGTAACTTTGTTGTTAATATAATTTGCTTAATTGTAATTTTATGCAACTTAAAGTTTTCAAATGACTCTTTGGACAACTACCTGGCTCAGTTCCTGAACATTTAACCATCAGGCTCAAGAAAGAGTACAGCCAACTCAGGGGATCACTGGCAAAACCTCTCAGCTAAAGTGCCTACCCCTAACTGGATATGCTTTCCTTTTTGTCTTAGTTCAAATCCCTAGGAAAGAGTCTTACTGGCCCCATTCATCTTTCGAAGAAATCACAGGTTGTTGACCAGCTTATAAACTGGTTATTTCTGCTGAGGTGCCCTCCCTGGCCTGGATGCCTGAGGGTTGTAGGGAAGGTGGAGATTACGTGATAGAAAACACAGATGTCTCAGCAGCAGGGACAGGAGGTAACACAGACGTAAGCTAGTAGCAAGATAGAGATGTTAAAAATCTAACAGCTTTGTGATCACTCCAACTATAGGCCATTTCAAAAAGACAAGCTCACAGAAATGACAGTTATCAGGAAAAGATTAAATTGTATTTAAATACTATCTTTAATGAGATGAGCACGTGGGGGTAGAGGGGACGCCTGGGTGGTTCAGTCAATTAAGTGTTTGCCTTCGGCTCAGGTTGTGATCCCAGGGTCCTGGGGATCCAGCCCAGTGTCAGGCTCCCTGCTCAGTAGGGAGCCTGCTTCTCCTTCTCCCTCTGTCTCTCCCCCTGCTTGTGCCTCACTCTCTCATGCTGTGTCAAATAAATAACATCTTTTAAAAAAAAGAAGATGAAGATGAACACGTGTGGGAAAGAGTCAGCAGGCACTCAGCACCCACCTGCTTACAGTAGGCCTTCCTAAAATGCAGAAGTTGGTAAACTAAACCCTGTATTTCCCAGGTTCCTTTACAGCTAGTACGCGGGATCAAAATTCAGTTCCACCATGTAAGATGTAGGACACAAAATATGGAAGGCAGAAGCGAAGCAGAGTTCCATCAGCCTGTGGCTTTTAGTGGCCTTCAGCCAGCAAAGAAGGTCACAGGCATGTCAGAGCCCAGTCTCCGGCCTCAGGGCTGTTGAGGGACAGTGGCAGAAGTAGCAGGGCCGGCACCAAGTCAGTCAGTAGCTTAGAGGAATCAAGAAGTTGTCACAGCACTGGCCAGACACTACCTTCCTGACTTCAAGCAGCTCTGATGGCAACAGCAGTGGCTACTATGGTCCCCTCCATCACAAGGACCGTGGTATTTTCCTGCCTTCGTTGCAGTGACAACCTCCTGAATGCCACTTTCCTGACAGTGGCAGACGGGGCAGCTCCCATGGCATGTTGTTCCAAGGTGTCCTAGAAGTCATTCTCAGAGTCCTGACCTAGAGCCCAGCTCTCCAGCCCTTTCAAAGATTCCCTAAGCAACTAATTCCCTGTATTGCATCCCTCTCAGTTTCCTGCACTTAACCCCCACTGATACTACAGTCTATGGTAGACTGACTGTAGAGAGATCTTTCCAGGTCCACGCTCACACGGTTCTTTCACAGACACACAAGAGGCCCAAGTGAGACATTACTATTCCTGTTAGTCATACCTCCTGAGAAGAGTCTCACCAAAACTGTGGCCAGGTCTGTGTGGCCTGAGATGTCTACTTGTCCTGTACCCAGCAGGAACACAGCCCCCCTTCTCAGTCATGTTAACCATCATTTCAGCCACACAAGCTCAAGGACCCTGAGCCAAAAGCGCCATTGACGGTTCATCTACCGCATCTCTGAGCAGTTCCTAGCTCTAAAACTCCTCCTCCCCTGCTGCATCCCCTAATCAGGCCGAGGGGAAGAAATAAAAGTAGAGCGGGCTCTAATTCAGACTTGTACTATCGCCCCACCAAGAAGGCTGAGAAGAGCGACAGCAGTCTGTCCACAAAGCACCCAGTCAGAAGGATTCTACTGAAAGCACTACAAAGAATCTTTCTGATGGGAGAAATAATTTTTCAAAGCTAAAACACATAACAAGAACCAATACTTAGATATACAGCTATTACACCAGCTAACAGTTTTCTCACTATTTAGATCTTAACCATAAGCAACTGCATTATAAGAAGCCACAAATGTCATAGAAACCTGTGGCACAGAATGATCAAAATTTTCTGTCCTCCAGCCCCTGGGTTACTACTGTTGTCTCTAGCAACACTCAGGCATGCTGATGGCCTAACAGACCGAGTCTAGGCTGTAATACTTAATTGCAAAGCAACACAAATTTCATAAAGGGACAGAATATGTTTAACAGGTTCTTTCTTTCTTTCATCAATTTCACTACAATTTCCTTTGCAGAGCCTTATGCCAGAAACCAAAACAACAAAAGCAACCAGAGTTCCAGGCCACACTCTGCCAGCTTTGTGCTGGGCCTCTGAGCAGAGCTACCTGCCTTTGCTAAGCCTCAATTCATTTCTCTGTAGACTAAGGGTATTAGTTGGATTGCTATGGTTCCTTCCAGTTGAATGGCTGACTTGAAGCCCACAAAGAAGACGTAACAGCACAAACACTTAAAGAATAAGAGGCGCCAGTGCTCTACAACCTGCTTTAACCACCTCTTCAAGAGGCCACCTTACCGTAGAGTACTTGAGGTCCGGAAGAAGAAAGATCTACTTGAATACAATCAGTTATTCTTCCATCTGGCTTGGCTATGTCTTATTTAAAAGTGAAGTATACCTTGAACAGATTCTGCAGAATTTAAAAAAAAATTCCTAGTCCCAAAATGTATTCATTCTTACACTCAACAGAACATTCTTTTAGGCCACCTGTCTCAAGGTATGTGTGTTACGAAATACCTGCCTGATGAGTGAATTATATAGTGAGTGGACAGGAAACGTGAGAACAAGATATTATTTGCAGTATCAAGTAGACAATCTTCCCAAGTATATTTACCCTCAGAGTATCCAGGCTTTTACAGAGAACGGCTGGAAAGTTATCTTACCAAAGGTGGCAAGAATTAATGCTAACTTTTTGTCTGATGGGTAATTCTGGGGGATAACTACTTCATCAGGCACAATTTAGCTACAAAGATTAGGCTGCACTGCCACAAACTTTGTTTAGAAACAGAACCAAGAAATGAAGCTTTTATTTTAAGTACTTGCCCAATGTTTAACTGTATTTAACACCCACTCAAACAGTTCAGAATTGTGGGGTTTTTTTTCCTTTTAATAGAGAAAAGGAAGTAAGGCATATTTTTCAGACAAAATGAAATAATACTCTATATGGAAAGTGAAGAAGGAAGACTCAAAGCTGCTTCAGTTCCTAGTCCTCGGGGTGAGTCTGCGACCTTCGGTGTGCTCATCTTTCTGGACCTCAGTTTTCTCATGTGTAAAAGGGAGAGAACAGCACCTGACTTGCAGAGAATGACAACATGTAAATTTCTTTTCAGAAATACACGTATGCCAATATACATATCCTTATAAACCAAACGAAGGGGGTGTATGGACATATGATTGTTACTCAGTAAACGGCAGCTAGTAGTATCACAAGTCCCCAAGTCAGAATATTCCTATTACACTCAGAGCAAGTTTGCCAACTTAGAATCACCGCCAAAGGAAGGCTGATGTGTCACCTCATTCACTATGAGATAGCTCTAGTTAGCAATTCTAACACTATTTAAAGGAAATTAAATTTTTAAGTACTATGGACTTTCTAACTGAAAACACCGATACTCGTGAAAAGTATCCTTAGCTAAAATAAATATTTTAACAAAATGTCCTCCTGCCCAAAGCTACAGAAGTGGGTTAAGATGTAGTTCTGTGAGCAGAGGTAAGGAAATGGTATTATTTTAACAGCTTTCATGGCTTAATTAATCAATATGTGGAATTAATACTGAAGAACTCTAATAATATTGGATTCTGCAGTAGAAGCAGTGATTTTCCAAACATGGTTTAAAGACATCCCAAGACAGACATACACTAATCTAAAAATACAAAGTCATGATATGATTTTTGATGAATCACACCCAATTCCGTGAATGTTGGCTTTGGTGTACAATAGCATATTTATAAATAATTAACAATATTTAACACTCACTAAAGAAGGATGCCTGGGTGGCTCAGTGGGTTAAGCCTCTGCCTTTGGCTTAGGTCATGATCTCAGGGTCCTGGGATCAAGCCCCGCATCGGTCTCTGCTCAGCGGGGAGCCTGTTCCCCCCCCCCCCGCCTGTCTCTCTGCCTACTTATGATCTTTCTCTTTGTCAAATAAATAAATAAAATCTTAAAAAAAAAAATTCACTAAAGATACAAACTACCAGACAACACTAAGCCAAACTTCAAAACTCCTACCGTGCATGTTATACATTAACTGAAGGTTGATTTTAAATTGTTTTCATGGTATTGGAGTTAAAGATATTCATCTGGTAATCAAGACTATAAAAAAGTGGGAAAAGATATTCAGTGTACACACCCCTCTCTTTCAACCTGCCAACTCTACTCCAAGTACCTTCCTCCAGTGGAGGCAGGAAAAAAAAAAGGTGGTCAGATTTCATCCTACAGTTTATGCCAAATAACTTTTTAGATCAGCTACTACATTACACACTTAAGCAGTGTTTCAAAGAGTGAAGTAGTTTATGTTTGACTTCTATGAGATCATGGTTTAAAGGTATTATTAGAGAACACTTAGAAATAATACAATAAAAATTCAGCTTCAGTTTATATTTAAAAAGACCATTGCCTTGGGCGCCTGGGTGGCTCAGTGGGTTAAAGCCTCTGCCTTCGGCTCAGGTCATGATCTCGGGGTCCTGGGATCGAGTCCCGAATCGGGCTCTCTGCTCAGCAGGAAGCCTGCTTCCCTTCCTCTCTCTCTGCCTGCCTCTCTGCCTACTTGTAATCTCTATCAAATAAATAAATTAAATCTTTAAAAAAAAAAAAAAAAA